>JAMXMO010000015.1:192500-196132 GCA_030347555.1 Lablab purpureus
AAGTCAGGCAGCTAGTAGACCACCTCAGTGAGCAAGCCAGGGAGGTGGCCAGTGAAGCTTCAATGGAAAGAACACCCACCCAGAGCTCTTGCAATGTGGATGGCTGGGCTAACGCTAGCATTCGCTATCTCCATAGCGCTTGCTCAAAAGGTCCGGGGTTATACTGGTTATTAATACGAGCCTGGAATTTCTGGTAAAAGGTATACTACGCAAGAAGAGCTCCTCCCCCCTAGATCTTAGCTTAGGAAAAAAAAGTAGAGTAGTCGTAATTCGAAAAAAATGAAGGTGGGGCTGGGCAGTAGCACCGAGATCTCATAGAGGAGGCATTTTTCTCGCGGGCTCCCTTTTAGATGTGGATTTAGGTGGTTTTTTTTTATGCAAGACGAGTTAAATGGGAAAAGAAAGGTGGAGGTTGACCTGCTTTGTGACAGATGTGGAATGGAGCCTGAATCTACCATTCATGTTTTAAAGGGCTGCCCCTGGGCGGGCATCTGGCATTTGGCTACTCTGCCCATTAGCCCTTCATACTCAACAGATGCAGGCTCTCAACTTCTCAGATTGGGTGAAGGAGATGGGGAAGTGTCTTGATGAAGAGCAGCTGGAACTTATGCTAGTAGTTGCATGGGCTTTATGGAGTGATATAAATTTGCTGCTGTTCCAGGACATACAGAACTATCCTGTGGATGTGGTGAACAAAGCAATCAGCTTCTTCGAAGAGTATAAGAAGGAGAAGCTAAAAATAGTGCAAACACCTATAGGTTGGCAGGCCCCACCCCATGGTGTTTATAAGATTAATACTGATGCTGCAATTTTTAACCAGCCCAGCAAGGGATTGGCTGCTTGCTTCATCCCGCCCTTCCCTCACCTGTCCCACGTGCCATTGATTTAGATGAATTAGCTGTTGCCGTTGGCGCTCTTCTCTTTTCTAAAGCAAGGAATTTCCTTTCATTCATAAGTAACACAAGAATTTCTCAAGGTTGCAGGCAAGGCTACTAGAGAAGGGGTGAAACCAGCCAAGGGCGGGCTCCAAGGCGACAATAGCAATCGAGTGGCCAAGCGTTGAAAGAGAGGAAGGGCTAGCGGCAAAAAAGAATAAGAATAACATAAGTTATTGAGGGGAGATCTTTTCACTCTTTCTCGATGCAATAATAGTAAGTCTAGTGACTTCTTGATAGCATTGGTCTCGGAAAGCCCTCCCTCGGTACCGGGCTAAGGATAGAAGCGATTCCACCAGAGTGAAATTCCGTACTTATCCCAGCTCTCAAGGAAGATTGGAAGTAGGTACCTATGTCATGCTGAATTTCAAAGTAGTTTTGAGGTAATCGATGGCATATTGCCTAGAAGCGTCAAAGACAGTTATATATTTCGGTGTCGATATCGGCTCTGTTCATCGACCCGACTCTGTTTATCTCCGACTCTTTGTCCCGATCCGGTAACTACACGGCTTATTGTGGTAAAAGAGAAAGTCAAACTCACAACTCTTTTTCCTTTTCTCGTGCACTTTCCTAAGGGCTACGTACTTCACTCCATTACCTTATCGAACTCTGACACTTCTCTCATTGTGAAATTTCTATCTAAGCCCCTAACTTTGGCAAAGACTACTCGCTCGCTTTAAAAGCAACTCCATTGAGTCCTGTCAGATCGTTTATATATAACCTTTATTCATATATGACCTTAGAAAGGTTCTGAAAGAAAGAAGAGTTCCATTCGATTATCCGGGCTCATTGCCTAGTCCCTCTAAACTATCTAAAGCCTGGGGATTCTCCTTACCAGATGATCTCCAGCCTGCATTGTGCCCCTCTCGGATACCCTGCAGGGTCGACGTAACTCTTACCTAGGTAGACTGGCTATCCAACTGAATCGAGAGCCCAGCTCCCACTACTTCTTCGTAAGTGAGGTGAGGTACTTCTTTTGAATAGGCAGGGTTGTTCTAGGATGACTCAAGTGACGATGCTGACACCAAGGTTGCTTGCAAAGCATCGGATATGCGAAAGAGGGAGAATGTGCTACATCGGATATTGCTGTAGTTGATGAAAGAGCTGTAGTTGATGCTAAAGCATCGGTTACGAATGACCCAATCTATCTATGGTAACCACCCTTACTTTTAGTAGATGGAGATGCGCACCTAGGAAAGACGGATGAAAGAGAACCTGCCCTAAGAGATTGGCATAGGCCTGTGGGCCCGCTGCGGTAGAAGGCCTTTGCTGGCCTGTCGATCTATCCTGATTAACTGACTTACGCTATTTCTGACTAGAGAGAGGGCTTAGATCGGAGAGGAGCAGCTCTTTTCTTTTTAACATAAAGCAGTGATGAATGGGACGGAGCTGCTACAATCAATAGCTTCAGCTGCTTTATGTATTGGAGCAGAGGTGGCAGTTAGCAGCAGGAACAGGACCAGCAACTAGGGTTGTTCACAGAGCAGCCGTCTTTCCCTCTCAAGCGGAGAAGACATCAAAAGAATCTTTATCTATGGCTCTACCAGGGAATCCTAGTTAGTTATAGGGTTCTGAACCAGAGCAGAGATAGGAAAAAGCATATCCTATGTATACTGAACCTGAGCTTGCTTACCATAGGACTGCTATTGGATAGGTTTACCTTTTTTCTCCAACTCGCTTATTATATTATAGTGGGAAGCTCGGCTGGTAAGGGATTCTATTAGGATAGGACTCCCACTGTAAGAACTGGCCTTAGTACTGCAGCAATTGGAAGGAGAACTGAAAAGACCTTCGACCATTTCATTTGGTAGCACGTTTAGCTCGTTATGAAACGTATTGTTAGAACTAGAAGTGTTCTTAGTCCAGGTAAGAGTCCAATGCTAGATTAATAATGTAAAATATGATATATCCTAAGGTATTTAATTGCTTGTTTGATAGAATAAGAAAGAAGTCTGTTTCCTATTGATAGTGGCACTCCCACAGGCTGGCGGGGAACTCCCATATGGATGGATAATAATTCATATATAGGCTATAGGCTTGAAAAGAGTGCTAGCTTTCGTTAGGCCTTTCTTTTCCTAAAGATAGGATCCCACCTTCCCTCATTCTGAGCAAGAACATCTTATTCAATTCAACAAGTGCTACCCACTAATCTAATCTCAGTCGAATGCTCCTTAAGTTTAAGGTTCTAGGGACTCCACCAGGGCACGGGAACAAAGGCAAGAGGAGCCGAGAGTCGGGAAAACTCCTTAATTAATAAGTTAATGCGGATCCGGAAGTCACTTCGTTCCCCAGCCCAGACTTCTTTTCCTTCTAGGCTTCCAGTAGCCCTTCCTTCACCAAGAGAAACCCTAGGAGAAGACCATGCTACCATAGAGAAGGGAAAGCCCACCTCGGAATTTGACCATGAGTTCACAGCTTAGGATCAGAAGGAACCCATCCCGTCTTTCATTAAAGCAATGGTCTACGACTCCGCTGCTTGCTTAGGATAGGAGAGCTCCTTTGTTATTTTTGTTCTACCGTTAAGAGAAGGATCACAAGCCCTAGTCCCAAGCTAAACAGCATATTTATTCATCTGCACCGGAAAGGGATTCATGAGCAAGAGCTTCTTTTTAAGCTTCTTCAACAAAAGCAATTCTCTATCCTTCCGTACCTGTTCAGCCGTGAACCACTTGGCTTCTGTGGCGAGAACATTTCCCA
>JAMXMO010000016.1:0-17500 GCA_030347555.1 Lablab purpureus
CAAAGGAGGACAATATCCGCCGAGCCTAAGCGAGAAGAGGACTAATGGGGCAACCGTGACTATTGGACAAATTCCTACCTAATGCCAGGACGAGGGTCATATATCTAATTATATAATGCATCTGCAGCCGTTGCAGCTAAAGAAACGGAGGAAGGAGGACGACAGACCACTCACGATCTACTAAAAAAAGGCAAGTAGCTTGATATTGGTTCGAATCCAATTCGTGAGAAAAGAGATAGTTTGAATAAAGCTTTTGTCGCCCCAGGATGGATTGAATTCATGCTCCCTCTTCCAGGTCGAGTATGAAGCCATCTCTAAGGAGACAGTCTGCCAAGTGAGCGCGAAGGTAAGACCATCTCGCTAGTATCTTCTTGTTGTTCAAAAGGAGCTTCTCATTCAGAAGGAAAGCAGAGAATTAAATGTGGGAAGCGAACTTGCTGCGCCGCCTATCTATGGTAATAGAATCCCGGTGGTAGTAGTTATTTTGATCTTAAAAGAGGGAATGAAGAAGGTAATTCCTCACCAGATGAATGCAAGGCTGGAATAACAGAACAGCCAGATTTTACTTACTAATAGGAAAGAAAAAGCGATTGTTGACTTGTAAAGACGGGAAGAGCAGGGACCAGAAGGGATTGGCTTCACGAATGCTTAGCTCAGAACCAAAACTGCTAGCTTTCTCGCATTGAAGGTATCTGTTGAGGGAATCTATCCCAAAGGTAGGCCCAAGGAAGGCTGCTTAATGAGCGCCCCTTGAAAGAACAAGAGCTGCATTCATTCCACCTGCGGAAGTCTCTTAACCACCTCTAAATGTCCCCTTTTGGCTAGTATTATCCTTCATCTAGAAAGAAAAGTGGGGGCTTAATAGAGCTTGCATCTAAGGCGAGGGAGTGAGATGAATCTCTTTATTTTCGTCTCGTTAAGTGGCCTTGAGCCTTAATTCTGGCACAAGAGATAGTCAGACTGTCTCTTCTTGCCTTGCTTCTCTTCTAAGGTGGGGGATTTGGAAAGAATTGCTTTTTAGCCACCCCTTACTTAATTATCGTATTTGAATAAAGGTATGTGAATAAAGCGATGTGAGGTCAACCTCGAGGGGAAATCGACGGAAGTCTTGTTAATAAGCGAAAGAGTGTACTATCGAATAAGGAAGTTACTATTGGAATCTTGTTTTTGTGATATTTGTCTATGATCAGCTTCGCCTTAGATCAGAGTGGTCGTAGATCGTTGATGAAAGTAAGTTTGGAAGAACTTATTCCACTCTTTCTTTATTTGGTTTGAAACCTGTGCCTTTAGATAAGAACGACTATCTACTTAACTTAATTAATGATGCTCATAAACCTTAGGTGGCTACTTATGCCCGTACGTACTACCCAGGCAGTCATAGTCATCCCCTTTGACTACCTTTAACGACAGATACCGTTAGAGCGAGTGGTAGATCGAAGAGACCCGAATTTCTAGTCATAGCCCTAAATTGAAACGTTAATCCAGTAGCACGACGATCAATTCCAGGAGCAGCAGTCGTTGAAGCGGCATAGGCAGGAAAGGGATGGGATATCAATTCCAGTAACAACATTAGCATTCTTAGCAAGGTAAGATACCTATACCGGTTTTTTTTTACTCTCTTATATAATATAACAACTTACTTTTTCCGAACACTTGAAAACCAGACAAAATGTGTAAAAACCCGAGAAAAAGCGGCATTTTATGAATTCCTTACCTTCGATGCGAGTTCAGGTGTAAATTTGCTTACCACTGGTAAGTAGAAATTCATCTTTCTCAAAGTAATAGGCTCTTGGTTACGCTGTTAGAGTGGCAGCTAAAGCGGTTCCCGCACTGAGGGATTTCGTTAAAAGTGGTAGAAGTTCCTCTCCAGCTAAAGGAACTAAAAGAACAGCAGTAGCAACAGTAGTGGAAGGGATCTCAGTTCTGCAAAAGCAACAGAAACCACATCATCAGCAAAAGAAAGTCCTTCAGCAGCAACTCGTAACTCTCCAAAGGAAGGGAAGGGGAATTGCTCCCCCAAACAAAGCCCCTACCCCTATTTATTGTGTTTACTTACTGAACTTGTTAGTCCCTCGCTAAAGTGTCAACATCCTTAGCAAGATGAGCACTACTGACTGGGCTGGCTTGTCTGAAAAGGCTTTTATATGGGCTTGTATATGGCCCTCATATAGCGTGGATAAAGCTTTTGATAGGGTGGCTCCCTGTAATACCAGTAATAGCAAGAATTCTTTCCTTTGCAAGCCTCTTTCGTTGATAAGCCCATGAAATTCCAAGGCCTTCCACTAAGAATGGTGGATGAAGGTCAAATGAGAGAATTTCCCCTTGTACCTTTGAAGGAGCTATTGAGTTATCTTTCCCCGAGTAACTCACTAGGGGGACAAGAGCTAAAATGAGACCACGAAAGAGCAATCCAGCGAGCAAAGAAGCTAGTGGGTTATCTGGGTAGAGTGCGGCATATCTGGAAACTGAGGATTGTTACAACCTCCAGGCAGCGGAAGCGACGAGTGAAATGAGAGGAAGCGAAAACTATGGTTTTCTATAGGAAGTAGTGTGTAGGCTAGCACTTCGGGAGTCCAAGCTGGACCCATTGTCTCACTAGCTTCTGAAAGACGAAGAAGTATAACTCCCGTAGTCTTGCTGCATGCATCTACTGAAAGAGAAGGGGGCTACCTTCAAATAAGCTGGATCATCTGGAGTTGCTAATTACCTCACTCAGAATGGTATTCCCCCGATCCGATGGAGTCGTTTTTGTAGACCATTCATGTAGGCAGATGCGATTCTATTCCTTAGTCAGTCTATCCTAGCGCCGTCCTTGTAACGAAAGCAAAGAGAGGTTTTTTATGTCATTTGATTCTTTTTTTGTGACACTATGTGACTTTTTGGATTCGGAGAGCCCGACTTTCGGGAATCAAATGGTTCCATCTGAAGGATCTCGCGGCTCGGAGGGAGAATCTGATGTTTTTCTCAGTGATAGAGAAACTAATTTTTGGAAACCGGAGGTTCGGGGTTCCCACACTTGCTCTAGCTCTAAATTCTTCTACTGGTAAAGACCTAGTCTATCTGCCCACGTCTGGTCTTTCATTTCTCTCCTTAGCAGTCTTACATCTTTCTCACCGAGGGTTGGGTTCAAGGGATGGTCGAGTGGCGAAGCTGAGGAAGCATAGGTGATGGGTCGGTCAAGCCGTTGCAAGCCTAGCAGAGCCAATCAAAGCGGGGTACGATACCTGGATCTCATAATGGGGGATTTCTACCCAGGAGTTGAGATCAGACGCGGAACACGGTCTATATCGACTCAATCGTTGTGCTACCTCTTCTTCAGTCTAGAATAAGGCAGGCATGGTATCGGGTTACTGTTTAAAAGGTTACGCACCTCTACTGGTAATACCCAAGGGATGATACTTTCCTTATCTCTTAAAGAGGGGAGGCAATGAAATTGTAGCCGATGCCTAGCGCTTAGTCCCTTTAGGAAAGGAATGGCACTATGCTTCACACATGGAATTCGAAGCACTTGGGCATTGGCCCGGTAATTCGGAATGCAGCTATTGCAAGACATACATAAGGGGATTGATGCAGAGAGGAGTTAGTGCATTGATCCATCGAATGCCCTCTTTGATAAAAGAAGCTTCAATTCCCCCTGCTTTGTTTTCGCTCTGCCGCTCCGCGAGCAGAGTACAGACTCCTTTTTCAGACTGAAGAGTCCCTTTTCCAGTTGAACTTATTGAATTGCCTATCTATTGACCATGGGATCCCCTGATTTGAGATTGAATCGCATGAAAGGATCCCTTTTCTGCCTTCTTGGTTATTATACGCTTAGCTTCTTTCCTTTGGTGCTTTAATAGAATATAAAGAAGAGGATCCCTTCTCCTTTTAAGAAGGAATTGAGAGTCATATTCAATCGCCCGGTAATCCTATTTTTTTTTTTTTAAGTTCGGAAAGATCAAGCCAAGCTATTTGGCAAGGATCCTAGGAGCTAGAAACCGCATTTCAGTGAGCTCTTCAGACAATGTTCTACAAGCAGCTAAAGCTGCCGCACTTTTTCCTTCTTGAGCAGCTGCGCTCAACCAAATGAAGACATCTGTGCCATGATCAAGAACAACATGAGAAAAAGCTTCACCGACTGCTCCTCAGATTGCTAATGATGATTCCTCTTTAAAGGCAATTCCTTCTGGCCCGCAGCCGAATGTGGAAGTTTTCCAGCTGGCAATGGGATCAAACTTAGATGCAGTGGGATAAGAGCCTGTTGGAGTAGCAGTTGCTAATCTAGCTTCTTTTTTTAGCTCTGTCAATTACATCGACCCTTGCCTTGGACTAAACAACCAAGCATTTACTTCGATTCCTACTTAAACGACTGATGAGTTTCCGGCTCCTGGTTTGAACAGCCCTGCTAGTTCCGAACGAACAACAACCTCCTATTCGAACCTGCAAATAAGAGTTGGTGGTGATCATCTTGGTTCAAAAGAAGGATAGGTACCTGACCTTAGAATAGAGGCTCGTAATGAATATGGAGACCTCCCTACCAGACCGAAACCTGCCGACATCAGATGAGCCCCATCAGCCGGGATGAGTCGCATTTAAGGCCGTCCGACTTCTTACGCCTTCAGGAGCGGTTGAAGCCATTACATAATAGAATGCAAGGGAAGGGTTCCCCAGGAGAGGCATCTCGACTGCTACCATTGAATCAGTTGAGTTTGGTGCTATCGTTTTCGTATATAAGAGAAAGGCTGCATTACTAACTCTTGGTCTTCTATCCCTAAATCCCTAACCGCGGTTGAAAACCCAGTGTTAGCAAGTTGGAATATCCCTTGTTCTCGTAACCGGTACGGTACTAGTCCCGTAGAAGCTCGAACTCTTGCCGCTCTTGTTGGTGAGTGAATAGCTATTAAAGTGCCTTAATGTAATTACTTATCTTGACTCGCTACGCAAATACACACCTGGCTTTTAAATAATATGGTTTATTGTGTAGCCTAAAAAGAGTTTACCTAATTGCCATACGTATCTGTCAGTAGAAAGTGGATAAGCCGTTGCTGGACGAGTTCATATATGTTTTTCGGGGGAAGCATTCCCTCTCTCTTTATTCTCGCCCGGCCTTAAATGCTTTGAAACCCATGTTGAATGAGTTCGAGTACACAAAAGAAAACGGAGATCTTTCAGCATCATACTAGGACTAGGATGATGCTGAAAGATCTCCGTTTTTGCTCGCAATAAAGCTAGCGTCCTGATCGAGCAAGACGTAGTCCTATCTATCCACCTCTCCAGACACAATATCTTGAGTACCTATGATGGTGACCACATCTGCTGGCATGTGATGTTTGGACATAGAATCGAGTCCTTGTGAATGGGCAGAGCCAGGTGCTCTTATTTTACGACGGTAGGGACGATTGCTTCCATTACTGACCAGAAAGACACCAAATTCTCCTTTAGGTGCTTCAACAGCGGTATAGGTAGAAGGAGCTGGTACGGAAAAACCTTCTGTATAAAGTTCGAAATGGTGAATTGAGGTAGAGTAGACCGATGATCCTGTAGTCATTTTGCCGGCTATTGAAAGAAAAAGCTTGCATCTGCTCTCCCTATTTAATATAATATACCCTCTTTAATATAATAATAGGTCCGATCTCTCTCCAAACCTAACGTGATAGTTTCCCATCATAGGGCTTTCTATCTATAGATTGAGCCATTACCAAGGAGCTAATTCGTTCAGAACTCAGTTGACTGCTTCTATAGATAAGGCGGAGCGTCCTTGGCTCAGCATTATAGCACATAGGGCTTCGGCGCTACTACAGCGCTTCGCTAACTCGAAGCGCCTCGCTATGAGAATCTAGCTTCGCTAACGCTCGGCTAAGTCTTGAACCTTCGCGCGTTCGCTTTCTCAGTAGCAAAAGCGCTTCTCTTTGCCCCTTAAGTAGAAGGACAAGAATGATCTTTTTTGTTTTATTGCTCCCGCTTCCTCGCATCTGCGCTCGTCAAGCCAACTTTGCTTTTTGGGAGGTGAAACTGCGGTTGAAGCGGACATTTCGAAATGACAGCATCGAAGATTTATATATATTATTAAACGGTAACGGTTATCCCGGACTGCGTTCCGGAAAAAGTGGCCTACTTGAAATGAAAGAAAGGGCGAGCACTCTTGTGTTTCAACCCCACTATCACTATACTATTCATAGTTGTAGGGCACTGTGTACTTACAGCCTCTACGATAAGCAAGTGAATGGGGCCGGTGCGTGGCGAACGGAACGGTTCATAAAGCCATTTCTCGCCTCAACCCCCTCAATAGGAAGAGGGGTACTTTACAAATAGGGGGTAATTGCTTCGCACCTGACTGTGATAGCCCTATCGATACCTTCTTTGAGCTTTGTGACTAGTGGCCGCTTTCCCGTCGCTAGAGCGTTTTCCCAGTGCGCGGAGCCCCAACGAGGAAGGTGTTAGTGGTTTATCATTGGGTCAATAATGCTAATCCCTCTTTTTGTGCTACTCCTACTCCTAGGGCGGGAAGAAGATAAGAAAACGCGAAGCGTTCTATTGGTTTCCCAACTTGTTGCTTCTAAAGGCTGCCCTCTCTCGGCTGGATGTTGGTCCAGCCTACTACGAGGATCCCGTATCCAGCAACCCAATCTAAAAAAAGGGAAAAAAAAGGCCTTGTCTAGGTTGGAGCTATGAAGCTTACCCTCATATTATGAAAAGGCCTTCACGGGCTTACTTAGTGCTTGTGCTAAGGTTTGAGCTCGACCCGCTAACGAGCCCCTGAGAAAGCCTTGGTAAAGTAAAGCGCGTTAGCTCTTTTAAGTTAAGGCGCGCATCCTCTTTCTTTCTTGCTGGGAGAGGGGCTAATGCCACTCGCCCTAATGAATAAAGAAACAGGAGAGGGGTGAAGCTTGCTTACTTGTTAGAGTAAAGGGAAAGGGCTTTTTCAGCTGGTGCGCGTTAGCGCACTTCCGTTTTCCCTTTACTAGTAGGGGGTCCCGTGGTTCCTATGCCGCCGCGTTTCCCGGTCCTTTTCTTTTAGTGCTTCGACCCGAAGCGATAGCTTCTAGCTAGTTCAGTGGATAAGATGGCTGCGCTCCAGCTCACTCAAGAATGGGACGGCAGTGGTCCGCCGGCAAGCTCGTTCTGATCTTGGACGCAGTACATTGGAATCCTGAAGCACCACCACGAACGCTACCGCGCGTTCGCCTGCGGTGCGGTAAGGCACCACCCTGTTGTGCCAGCAGCCAACTCCGGCGTGTCAGCTTAGTTATCCTCATCAAGCCACTTACTTGATGTCTAGCTTGCCAACTGGTAGACGGTTCCTTTTCCCCCAGATCAATGAAGAAGGGAGAAGTCAGTGGATTCTTCCGAAGAACCGGAAGCGAAGCGCTATGCCGGGGCGGGGGGACGGGAAAAGAAACGGCTCCGAAGAAAGAAATGGAGGTTCCCAATGCTTCTCCACGCCCAACGAGATGCGCCAACCTCGGGATGCTTTACTCCTAACCCCACAAGGTTCCGAGACGGAGCTTAACCTGAGTCTCGGTTAAGAACGGCGATGATCTACGTTTCACACGGCGCACGATTCCATGGATAGTTTCATTCGACATCGTGATGGAGGACATAACTTACGATCATCGGCTTTGATCATGCCACTAGGGATTTTATTAGGACATTGCCAAATTATCCGCATACTTTGTCGCATCTCTTCAATACGGATACAGTAACGATCATAGCGATCTCCTCTGGTACCTACTGGTACGTCAGGATCCGATTGGTCATGAACATCGTAAGGTGCTGCTCTTCGCGAATCCCAGCATACCCCTGGTTGGGATGGGTAGGCCCACCACTTCACTTTCACTTAGGCCTGGGCCAAGTCAGTGGGGGGACCCTGTCGGGCTCCTCCCCCCCCAAAAAAAACACAAACTGTACGTGATAGTTTCCCTTCATACGGCTCGAATCATTCTCATATGCCCTGGGAGGCATCCTTTCCTTGTTTGTTGGGTTGGTTCACGCGCGCGCAAACGAGCACTGGCCGCAACAGCAGGGAACTATGACCAATAGAGTAAGACACTTAGTTAGCTACATCCGCACGCAAAAGGAATGTGGTTCTGGTTGAGGCTTTCTTTCCTTTATTAGTAAAGGGGGCGCGGGACGTTCGCGGAGTCCGTGCCTTCCGTACCACCACAGGACTGGTCGTTCTTGGGCGGATCCCGCTCCTAAACATAAGGGATAGGGGGAAGGTGGCCGGGCCTATCATATCAAAAGAAAAGGGTTGTAAAAAGAGAACCCGGCTACCTATTTCATTCGACGTTCCGCCCGCCCGATTCGACCGACTTTTTGATAACAAGAAGGCGGCGAGCTGATCTGCTTTGATCAAGGAAAAAGCCCAGTCAGCCACCAACTCGGTGCAGGTCACGTGACCTACAGCTCGGCCTTCGCTTTTTGAGACTTCCTCTACCCACATCTCTATGTGCCCGCAGCACTTCCATATGGAGAAAGATAGGCTTACCATGTTCCATCAATAGCACCTAACCTATGCCGATTTTGGCGGACTGTGCTCCACCCCGGTGAACTCATGCGGTTCCGACGTGCCCAGAGGCCAGAGGCGAATCCATTCACGGTCCGTAGGACCAACACCATTCGAAGGTGGGTGGCCCGCCCCGCCTAGAACAGTCATGTTTGACTAGGCTTACACACATTCGCTCACTTACGCTGTCCCCCCTCAGCTCACCCTAGCCCCGGGCCTTTTGCTCTTCTAACGTAAGCTCCAAGGCTTCACACCAAGTCTTCGCTGACATAATATGCATGCTTAAGTAGGGTCAGGCAGAACCGTTGTTGCCTGATGGGGACTCCCCCCATATTGCTATCAATGTCTTCATGTCGCACGACCTCTTAACATTACACCACTGAATCCCCAATCCTTTGCTTGCTGTGCAGTGACAGTACCAATATCCACTAATCGTTGTTTCCAGATACGGTTGCCGGTTGACATCTCTTCTAATTCGTCGATACGAGAAGCAAATTGTTGTGTGAAGGAATCAATATCTCGACATAAGCCAAGAGGCAGATCTTGTGCCACTCCACCTGGTCGTATGAAACTGGCATGCATCCTGGCTCCCGAGACTCTTTCATAGAATTCCAACAATTTCTCCCGCTCCTCAAAAGCCCACAGGGACGGAGTTGATGCTCCCACATCCATAGCATGAGTAGTTAAAGCAAGTAAATGATTTGAAATTCGAGTTATTTCACGGAATAACACTCGTATATATTGAGCTCGTAATGGTACCTCGCAATTCAAAAGTCTCTCTACGGCTGAAGAATGAGCGTGTTCTTGGGCCATCGTAGAAACATAGATAGGGTCGACGACGGAACGAAGAACTCACCCTAGATACAGCTTTTTCGTACACGTTCACTTGCATCACATACACAAGTGCTCTCTGAACCGTGCAAGAAGGTCACCCATAACACGGCTCTCCCACTTGAGTTACCTTAGCCCCAGGCAGGCCATGCTATTCAATGATATTGGAAAAATGGCAGCGTAACGTAACAACTAGTATTGAAAGCTGGTCGCCTTTTTTTTGAGGGAGGGAAAGCCTTTCAATAGGAGCCCTACTTCCCTCTTTGCGACCTCATCACTTCAAAGCGCAAACCCATTTCTTAGTCACCGGGCGGAGCGCACCTTAGGTACTTGGCTTCTAGCTTTTTTAGGTTATGCAATAGACGGGAGGATTAGCTCTGGATCCCCCCTGCTTGCAGAAATGAATGGATCAGAAGGGGGGCTGGGTTCTATTTCCGGGCCGGGCGGGAGGTGAAGGCCATAAGATTGCCCTCCCGGTAAGGAAGAGAGGAAAAGGGTGCTGTCATCTAATCTATCTCGACCAGTTTCCCGAGGCGTTGAAAATCCAGACCGGCTCAGAGAATCACTGGCGCTATTTAGCCCTTCGTTTCGCCATTCGAAGTACTACCTCTGCCTTCCCCTTTTGTAACATACCCAGGCGCCCTCCTTTCCAATCACTAAGAAAAAAAAATACCAATCAAAGCCCTATCTAAGTAAAGCTTCGTCTGTTATTTTTCCGGCCCCAGGGGAGTTTACTCAACCCATTCCCCAGTCTTCCGCACTGCTCAAGTAAGTGTGCGACTCCGTATGAGGACCTCCTTCCCTTCTGCCCACTCTCCGTTCACACGGTTCTCAAAGCAGAGGAGGAAGGGTGGGCAGCAGGTACCACGAGCCCTCTGTCCCACACATCTATCCAGAAGCAAGTGTAGTTCACCGGTTCCACCGAATGCTCCTATCTCTCGGCAAAGATCGTGTGAGTGTGCAGTTATGCTTCGGATGCTTCGCCATAGAATAGATCGACCCAGTTCCCGTTCTTTTCCGGTGCACTCGCTTTATATCTCCGACACACAAGGAAGGACGCGGTGGGAAGGAAGCAGCCCTAGCCTCTGTCCGGCCGATCATTCCGCTGGCATCTTGCATTCACGCCTCCGTTTGACTGCCGCTCGGGGATGGAGTTGTAGATACGTTAGTCTTAGCGGATCGTTGGCTCCACCTGTTATCTCCTTCTACGACATGCTGTTGTCGTCGCCATATTCCATATGTAACTTAGTCATCTCTGCCTCGCTGCGGGTCAGCACGCACCTCCGAAAGAAACGGAGGACTTCATTCAGTGACTCCGCGATCGCCCTCTAAACGATCAGAATAAGGTAAAGCTTGAAGATAAGTTTTGTACTCTATTAATTTCTCAGTCCCTCTAGTCGGGTGGGCGCCGGCCGGTCTTTCGACCAGATCCCCCTAAAAACCGTACGTGCGGGTCTCCCCGCATGCGGCTCACGCCATTCGAGGTGGCCCAGCCCAGCATTCATTCGCAAATCCTGTAGTGAAATTGAGACTGCTCGACCTCGGAAGCTAATTCGCGTGTAGGCAGCGCTGTCTGTCGTACCGTTGACTCTATCTATTCACTTTCATTCATTTTTATAGGCTTGCTCCCTCTTTTTCCAAGAATTAATGCACTTCCCCTTGACTTCAGAGGGCCTTCTCTAATAGGGGAAAAGCCTTCCATTTCCGTCAAATGACCCGGCCCCCCCTGGCTCTTCCACCGTCCTGGCTCCCTTTCCTACCTATGCTATGCTCCCCCGGCACAGGCCTACCACGCTTCGCGCCTGCGGCGTTTTCGCCGGACGGTCTTTGCCAGTAGTGCCATCCTCCCCGCTGGCTGTATGGGCGGGTTGTCCCTCGCTGCTGCGTTCTGTTAGGCTATGGATTACAGGAACAAATGTAGTTGAATGAGACAGCAGGCGGGTTACACGTTCCGCTGTGCCGAGATGTGAGGTGCAGGTGGTGATGATCACCCCGGGGTATGCGCTAGCGCCCTTGACAGGCACTCCAGGACCCGCCAACGCTCATGAAAACCCGGGTCGGTCCTCCATTCATCTGACCGGAGGTGTGGATAACGAGGCCACCTTCACAACCTTCTCCCTTCTGTCCTTATGTTGTAGTAAGGTAGGGCGGTTCGCTTGAGTTGCTCAACCGCCCCTTAGCCCGGTGCTCATGACGCGCTACGGGACCTCCACCGTGCCGGGGGACCAAGCAAGCAGGGCATAGCTAGCGGCATAGGAGCCGACTCGGCGTCAGCGGCTTCGTGCCGCACTGGAGTGATCCAATATGTGGTTCCGCACGTTCCACCACTTCTCCGTTCATTTCCAATACTGATCGTGAAACACCATGAGCAGCAGGATGTTGAGGTCCGAAATTCGAAGTGAAATTTTTGATTTGCCCGTTCCTAGTCGTCATGGGAAAAAAGGAATAAATAAGAAAGAGATTATTACCTAAGAGCTTGTCCAGTACCAGAAATGCATCTCCTTGCGTGCGAGAGACTTCTATGCCAGCCGTTATTCCCGGCTCTGTTATGAAAGAAAGCGGCAGACTCATCTTACAGGTGTTCCCTAATGAGGGATTTTAGGGTTCTCCTTTATCTCCTCCCCCCATTTCCGGGGGCCTCGTCCTCTTCAGGTAGGAGAGACTACACCTTTCAAAAGGAGAAACTTAGAAAACAAAGAGAATCAAGTAGTGACGGGCTCTTCATTCAGACCCGCGGGCACATATTATAATATAAATTCCAAATGCCATTAATGCTAATAGAACCGGCATCGGTGGTTCCGGTTCTTCCTCCATAGGTTGTTCCGTTTCTTTCTCCTCTGTCCCTTTG
Source organism: Lablab purpureus (assembly GCA_030347555.1). NCBI lineage: Eukaryota > Viridiplantae > Streptophyta > Magnoliopsida > Fabales > Fabaceae > Lablab > Lablab purpureus. Next base: position 12,165 of record JAMXMO010000016.1, read on the forward strand.
AAGATACGATATAAAATTGTGAATATGTGGGTTAAGGTGGGGCCGCACACGGTCTGGATATAATCATAGATAGTTACTAATTCTGGAAAAAGTTTAAAGAAAATAAATGATACTGAGATATAAACAAAACTATTGATAACGCTTCGTCTAATCTGCCAAACCCACCAGGGTTTGGCGATGCTATTGTTTTTTTGGACATATATCTTATTAGTAGGATAGGAGTATCTTTATGGTGAATCTTACTTTCGGCTATAAGGCTTCTGTGGTTAGAAGCGTTATGCCCCATTTGGAGTATTTGCTCGTGAGAATAAGAACCGAAAGCTATAAAACCCCTTGAAGACAAAAATATACAAATTGGTCCCCATCCCTTATAAAATTTTACTTGGCATGTACAACAATCGACAAATAAATGTTTGATTCTCGTCTCGAGGATCGTGCTTTTGCACCTATGAACAGATAAGAGTCCACAAATCAATTCGAAGGAGTTCTCCCCCGAAGTTATTAAAACTGACTTACACTCAAAGGCACTGGTCAAACGTGTATGGATTCCGCTTGAATCCAGCATACCCTTTTTAATTTTGATTCTAATAAGGCATTTTTTTGTCGATTGCATTATATCTCTTCTCATACGAATCTTCTTCATCGAGAAATTCAAATATTAAAACGAACCAATAGATCCCAAATATCATATCAGACAACGATTTTCCGGATTATTCCCCGTTCTCCGCATTATTTTAGGAATATTGACCAGATTAGACTCTTAGCTCTCCAAGACTCCGCCACTCTTCTCCACTTGACAGGTTCAGAGTCTGGGTTGGATTGGTTGCCAGTGTTTTGGCTGGTCTCCCCGAGTGGGGCTTCTCCTCTCTGGTAGTTCTAGGTGGCTAGAGACCAGGGCTAACAGTCCTAGAAAGAGCAGTCCTATTTCTAAAGTACACGAACATCTTTGACATAAGGACGCTTTCAATCTTTCTTCATGAAAGCCAGACAGCGGAGCGGAGATAGAGTCCAAGCGCACTATAGCACTGCAGGGAAAGAAAATCTCTTCCTTTTAAAAACTAAAGTAGTACTAAATCAAAGAAAGACATGAATTGCCCGAAGGCCAGGTTCTTTATTCCCATAGGCACAAAGACCGATCCCGACCGTCCCTTATTATTTTACACGTGCCTGGAAATGATGCTTGAATTCTTGCTTGTCTTATGAGCCATTTACTTATGGAAGACATGGGGCACGAACGAGAGCATGGTTAATTAAGTAGGCTATGGAGCATGAGCCATATCAGTGCTAGAAAGACTTCCTTTTTCGATATGGTTTGATAGTAGGAGAGAAGTAGTACCCCTACGAGCGATGGATAAGAAATGCTTTTTTTTTCAAGCGGAAGAAACTTCACTGCAGGGGAAGGCTTATGTCACTCGGATGGGAAGGCGCTAGCCGCATGGAGTAGCCATAAGAGTTAGAAGACCGCCATCAAGGATGACAAGTCACATCGGGACAGCCCTTTTTCCAGCTAGCTGATATAGAATGGAAGGGGAAGGAGGAGAAAGAGAAAAAGGCAATCAACAGACTCTGATAGACGCTATGGGACCATCTCCCTTTGTAGAAGCCTTTCCGTTGTTCCAGGGTTTTCTTACTATTTAGGTCCATTTTTCCTATCATGGCATGGGGATTAGAGAGAAGATCAAGAGTTTCGAACAAGCACGCAAGCCTGAAAGCATGAGTTTCCAGCGATCGAAGTTCAAACTTGGCCGGACAGGAAAGAGGGAAAGCCTTCTTCTCAATGAGCTGTATCCATTATACAATCACCGGGCTTTGCCAAAGACAGTCCCAGTCAAGGGGTGTGTAGCAAAGCATCCACCGAGACTAGATTGGAAGATAGTCATGTGCTCTATGAAAGCAATCGAACATCATGTGTTAAGCATATAGCTAGCCTTCTATTACCTTATTTCTCCAAATTTATGAATCCATAATTGTTGCCATTAAGTCTCTGATTAGCGATAGGGGCCGTCATCCAACATGCTTCTATCTAAGTGATTTCATACCTTATTCCCTCCGCCACCCTCACCCTTCTAAGCTCCTTTGCCCTATGCCTTTAGTTAGTCTGCTTTGAATGATCATTTCACTCTTCGAAGGTGAGCGAAGTACTTCGAGGGATTAGATGGAAGGAACCTCTGCTAAGAATGGAATACAATTATTTGTGTCCTTATTTAGCTTTCAAGTGGGAGAGGACTTCCATAGAGTGAGCCCTTCGATCGCGGTGCTCATCTTACCACCCTAACTACTAGCGCAGTCCAACTTATCCCTGCTAACCCACAACTAAAGCACCATGACTCTTTGATTCCGAAATGCGGCCGAGGGCATCGGAAAGGACACATCACACGCCCTAACTCCACGAAGGGATGGATGGAATAGACAGGCACAAACCGTTGACCCTAATCTTACCAAGATATACAGGTATTCAATCCAGAATGGGCACAGAAACTGTTCAGGAAGTGAATAAAGCAGAAAGATACACATTAGTATTGGACTTAACCCCAGAGGAGAAAGAAGAACCTCCGCTTGTCCTAGAGCTAGCCTCAGAGTCAGAAGTTTATGTTAACCATACCACTAGGACAGGAAGGGTCTATCAACCGCCTCATTTGCAAGGCTAAGAAGAGCAAGAATCTATTATGCCTTTCGCTCAGTTATGAGCCAACAGGAATTTGACTGGATTGAGACTCGCGGTGCTTACACCTCTAAAGTCAGCCTCGCTCAACAATTCCTCGAGACCAAAGCAAAAGTTCTCTTTCGATCCCAAGGAGTTCATTACCTATTATTGTTGGCTATTCCAATGCCAATGCCAATGATAGAGAGATTAGGGGAATATACTGACCGAGAAGAGAGAGTAAGACCCTAAATGCTTACGGGACAGAGAGGACGCTAGTGAGATGCGCAGGTGTATGAGCTCTGAGATGTGTAGGTAGAAAGAGAAGAAGCCGTTCCAACTGGTCCTATCATCCTAGGGTAGTAGTCAATCCGATGTAGCTAATCCGACCGGCATTAGTAGACGAGTACAAATGAATATAGTAGCCCTATACAATAGACGGTAGTTCCATTATAAATTATATGTAAAAAGTAACCTACCGGTTACCAAGGCCTATTAATTGACAAAGTCAACATCGGAGAGTCTTCTTAACAGCTGTACTAATGCCGTTCGCCTTGACTTTAGTCATGTAGAGCATTTTATTTTGGCATAGGAGCCTTCTAGGCCTACTGACTCTTATCTAAAGGGGCATATCGAGATCCCTTAGCCCACAAAGCCCTTGACTTTCCTTCTCTGCTTCGCACCATCGTTACACTCACCCTTCGTTACCCAGCCCATCGCTAACGCTCAGCCTCGTCTTTTGATTTGACGACCTATTTCCCTCTTTCTCTATTTAGGATAGAAAGCATAAGGTCGCAAGTGAAGCTTCTGGAGAGAGCAATGAAAGAGTTAGAATTGGACCCATAACATTGACACAGGGAGAATCCATTGCTTGGTTTCCCACAGGCAGAAAAGGACTTGGCCTGGATGTAAACTGTAAAATGAAAATAAAATTGTAGTATCCAAAAGGGCAGCTAAGCTAGCAATCCGAACAAGAAGATCTTCCCGTGGACTCAACAGGGTTCACGAATCTTATCAACTATTTACATTAAGTAAAGTTGGAATAGATCCCAGACTTCATAGGGAGATAGCCACCACTACTACTACTTTAGAAAGGACCGAATGGCGTGCCTTATACCTTTCAAATGAATGGTGGGGAGACCGGAATCGCTTTTGTCGCTCCGGATTTCCTCTTAAAAGGGTCGAGGCAGGAAGGAGAACGCTATAGAGACACCTCTTTGTACCTGGGACTAGACATAATAGCTTGAGAAAGGCTCGGGAAAGTACGTTGTGTATTTTATAGCACACGAGATAGGCTTGGCTTAGAGCCTACACCAATCTATCTGTTCTATCTGTAATAGTTCGATCTGTCTTCCTGAGATGAGAATTTGTTTTGAAATAGCTAGATTAGATTAGAACTGGCCGCCTTGCCTTGGCTTATTGTGTGATTTTTGAGCAGGAGCGAGCTGTCTTTGGCACAATCTGTACTGTAGCCGGGCAGGAGTCAAGCTGTTCACAAGCAGTGGTTATGAGCCGCATCTAAAGCCAATCCATTTACAAGTGAAATCTTGCCCAACTCCAACTACAAGGAAAGAAAGGGGTGAGGTGCTCATTATGTATAAATTGGGTCTCTCGGAACCATGGGCGGCGAAAACTAGGATGGAATCATAGGTAAGGGATGACATAACTGGGGAGTAGGAATGGCAGATCCGTTTTTTCCCAACATTATGAACTCTTCAACTTGTAGTCCACCAAGAGGCTAAATCCTCTCCTGACTTACGTCTGAGCCCAGGTTTGTAAACCAGCCATTCAATGGAAGACTTTGTCCTCTTATTTATGTTAAGCATTAGGGTCCTTCACATAATCTCGAACCGTGCCCCTTCCTCAATGAGTCACGAGCGAGCCATGCCACATTGCATGGGAGGAACTGATCCTTCACTTCCCTTTTGAGCTTTCGATTCTATTCTAGACCGCTTGATATCATATCTTACCAGCCCCACCCGGGTGGCTTCCGCGTCACCCCCAGTTGCTCCATTCTGGATCCCTGAGTGATAGAATAGCTATAAGCTAGCCCACCCTCACCTTGATGAGTTTCACTAAGAAACCGGGGGGTGCCTATGTGACTAACATAGGGCTCTGCCTTACCAAGCAGAGTGAGGTTAGAAACTCCAATTTTGTGATAGGACTGACCCTGGTGAGAACCAGCCTATCACGCCACCGAGGTTCCGCCTCGTTTGCCTTAGTCTTGCGATCTAAGGGTGAAGGAGTCATCCAGCCACCGGGATTGGTTACCCGGTTGACCCCTATCCGTATCTACATCTACGTCCTGATTGAGTTACATAGAAACTAAGAGAACTTGAAAGCAAGAGATCCAACAGGAATGAAATGAATATATATTTTTAAATAATCAAGTGAAAAATCCCCCGAACCTCTGATCCGATAGCAGCTATAATATGCATCTACGACTAGCTACAGGAACTAGATGAAAACTTCTACAACAGGGTATCGAAGAATGCATTCTGACATCGAGTCCTCAATCAATGTAGATGATTCAACAAGGTAGACCGAAGCAACTCGTCGATCAGCTATCACCACATCGTTGCCGAGAATGGCATAGCGATCAAACTAGTGACTGTCTACGGCTTATGCCTTCACTCGGGGGAGAGCACCCATCCAAAAAGCAGAAAAGTGAAGAAGTGACGTCCAAACCCTCGGA
>JAMXMO010000026.1:0-11348 GCA_030347555.1 Lablab purpureus
TCCATTGATTATAGGCATTCCAAATACACTTTATCAATTGATTCAATGAAAATCTTCATTCTTACTTTCCAAAATGGATAGTTTACCCCCTGAAAATATTGGTGGCTTGTTTATAGAAGCACCCTGCGCAAAAGGCAATTTTCCTTGACCATGTTTTGAAATTTTCTGAAAACTTGGATATTTTTCAAGAACCAGCTCACGATACCAATTGTTGGAATAAATGCATAAGTAATCTCATAACTGATACTCTTAATGCAGCAATCAAATATTGATAATTAACTCTGTCAAATAATAGCCTTTCTTTGGATTGATTATTATTCACATGAGTATAACTTTATAATCATCACATGGATGTTATTATTTAGCCAAATTGTGTCTTTCTTTGGGATGAAAAAAAATGCATAAATAATCTCTTACCAATATTCATATAATTTTAATTAAATCAATTTGATAACAGAAATTGTTTGATAATATATTACATAAACTGATTTTTAAAAAATTACCAGACAAATTAATTAAGAAAACTATATTTGTCAAAAAAATTATGCTCGATACATCATGTAATTCGAAAATCACGAAATTATGTTTTCATACATCTGAATAAGCTGTAATTGCATGCTTATGCACAAACTCAATTCGAATAATTTGACAATAATCTTGGCTCTGATACCACTTGTTAGAAAATAATTTCTCTTGTAATTATTAAATTACAAACCATAAAAGAAAATCATTGCATCAAATTATCAAGATTTATTGAGTTCAAAAATATACTTGTTTCCATATTGACATTGACTGAAGGTTGCAACGGCATAGTCCTTATTTGGTACAATGACCTTAAGGAGACTTTTTTATGTTCACTACAAAAAAATTCTATATTAGCTACAAAACATTTCTTAGCTATTCCATAACTAATCCTTCGCAAACAAACTTTGCGACAAATTAGCTACTGAATTGTTAAGGAATATTTCGTCATCTTTATCTATTTTGTAGTAAATTTAACCACTAAAACGTCGTTAAGTCCTACGCTAATTAAAGTCAGAAGATTTTATATTCTCTAGCTAATTTGTAGCTAATTTCTCACAACACTTCTCTCGCGAATCCGTAGCTAATCTCTCTCAACATTTCTCTCACTAATCTGTAGCTAATCCCTCACAATACTACTCTCTCCAATCCATAGCTAATTCCTCACAATATTGCTCTCGTTAATCCAAAGCTAATCCCTCACAAATTCATTGCTAATCTATTACTACTTTTCTCATTGTTGTAATACCAAATGTTCGTTATTAAAATAATTACAATACCTGCATATCTTTTAATTAAAAAGAGATATAAAACTTTAAATAAAAATATAAAAATCTAAAAGATATATCAACTTTTAATTACCAAAATACTTCAAATATAATCAAAATAGTCTTTCAAACATTTGAAATATAACTAGAATAATGTCTCAACTAAAATATAATGTATCAACACAATTAAAATAGAAACAAAATTCATGATTCTTAGTGACACATCTTTACTCTTGTTTCTTTAAAGCAAATAATAAATCTTTCTTAAAAGACTGCATCTGTTCTTGCATAAGTGTCTGCATTTCTGTTTGTGCCTTCATTTGTGCTTGCATCAACGCTTGCATATCATTTTGTGCTTGCAATTGTGTTTCACCTACTCTTGCAAATTAGATATTTGTTTAACTAATGTAGTAGTGATTTCTTCCGTTGTAGGATTTGGATTTTGGGAAGAGGGACCTTCAATCTGTTGAAGATGAAACATGTGGAACAATGCCAAGATCCAAACTCTGACCAATACCATAGATTCTACCTTTCCTATTTTCACCACTTGTCTTTATCCAGACATCAGAATCAACTATAGGATGTTTTGATGTGTCTTTCCCATATTCTTCAGTTATAGCATTTTCATATGATTCTACACCAAATCAATATTTTAGAAATATTATAAATACACAAAGTTTAATATTTATAAAATATATACGATGAAACTTTTGCTTTGTTTGACACATTCACCATCTTTTCTTTTGTGAACTTTGTTGTATAATTCAACATAAGAAATGAGACGTTTGTGTTCTTCTTCCCGTGAAATAATATAAAATCCAAGGTTCATACATTAAAATGTTAGTCAAGAAATATAAATTAACTGAAATACATCACTTGATTGCTTAAAGGTAAACATGAAATCTATATGGAGAAAATTAAAATATTATTGTATACCAACACTAAACCTTATATTCAATTTACAACTAGTAATCAACATTGATTAACAATTAATTGACATAAATACTATTCTATTTTCCTTTACATACATTATAATAACATAAAATGAGTTCTTCATATTATTATGAAATGTTGAAAATATGAATACCATTTTTTTTAAGTGTTGTCCAAAGCTTCTTGACCCTCTTATCTGCACCATGGCATCAGGCTTGGCAGCCCTATTGGTCTTACCTGCAATAGACTTCTTTTTCCATTCTTCTGTTGTCCATATGTCTACTAATCCACCCCACATCTCAATCCTTATGCCTCTAGGCCCAAGACCCTTTAAGTCTTGAATATTATCAGAATTTTCCCTTTCTTTTTCCTTTTTCCTCGCCTTAGATAAAGAGTCAGAATATCGATCCATGCACATTAGATTCCAAACCTTTCTTGCCATACTACGATCATAAGTTGATGCAAAATGATACTTGTTCTACACCAATATGAATTAATTAAATTCATTTATGATTACAAAAGTTGATGCAAAACTATTCCATTAAATTAAACCTCTTACAATTTCAATTCCATTAACACTGATGCAAAATTATCGTGTTAAATTACATTAGGGTTTAAAGAAAAATAACCTCTCTACATTTATAGACTAACCTACTAGAGGAAGAATTACTCAAAATTGACAGAAGGCTAAAGAACTCCTATTCTTTTTCACAATCGCCAATCAGATGTTAGGAATCAACTGCAGCAAGAAGCCTCTCTTGGCCAAGAAGCAAGAGTTCTAGTGCGGGAGTCGATTCTTATTCAATTTGTCTATTATTGGAAAGGAGCTTTTAAGCCACTCTTCTAATTCCTCAAGGGTTATTTCGATTGGATCTTGTCGGGGTTGGTGCATTGATGCTGAGAATACGTTGTTTGAAAGGTAACTTGATTTAGATGCGGGAAACAACTAGTCTCCCTCATCAATGCTAATGAGATCTCCAATGAGACCATTATTCACCACATTCTCATTAACCGTTGTAGCCCCTCACCAAACTCTTCTCTCCAACCACACAGCTGTCCATCCCGCATCCAGCTTGTTGGAGCTTCGCAGTGTTAGTGAGGAAGTGATTAGAAACAATTGCGTGATCGGAAACAACGGTGGTCGATTATAGATGACGAAGGGTGGGAGTTGTGTAGATGAAACCCTCAATGAGAAATAAAGAGATAAAAATCTTGAAGCGAGATCTCCAAATTTTTACATTTAACGATGAAATCTTGAAATAAAAAGATGAACAAAGAGCGAAAGATAAAGAAAAATCCTAACACTGCGAAGGCAGTGAAAGCTGTGAAGCCAGTAGAAAGCTGTAAAAGTTGTGAAGAGTAAAAAGAAGAATTTAAACTTAAGCATTAGGAAACTTTGAAGAGGGAAGAGTAAAAAGTAAAAATAATAAATTAATTGAACTTGGCTATTTTGCTATTACGTTTGTAAAAAATTTCTCTTGTAAAATTTTAGCTATTTTGCTATTGGACTAGTTATGATTGTGTTTCTTCAATATTTCCTTGCAAATTAGTGAGAGATTGATGAGAAATATTTTTTCCTTGCAGATTTCCCTTGCAAAATAACAAGTTTCTTGTAAGTGGTTCCTCTTGTGATAGGAAGACAGGAGAGACATATTTACGATTTAGCATATTGGGGACCATAACCATCCTTATGATTTTAAACTTGTTAGGGTTCTCATTAACCCCTAATGGCCCAAATTTGGTTTCCACTTATTTAAGTCCATATCGGTTTACCATTAGCGATCTAAAGGCTCATTGAACTTACTAAAATTAGATCACGTTTATTGAGTCCAAAAAATGTAAATAACTAATACAAATGCTACAAATAATATATATAGCCCATATTAATTATAAGAAATAAAATTTCTAATAATTTATACTACGTTACTCTAACTTTAGGTTACATCCATTTTTCCTTTTAAATCACTCTTAAAGGATTTCACTAGAATCAAACTAGTTACACAACAATATTCTTATTGCCACTTTTAGTTATTAGTACATCAAGTCACTCATGATTATCATGTCTTAGACTCTCTCCTTGGGTATTATGAATTTTCACTTCTAGTAAAAGAAGATACATAGATTAATGAAAACTACGAGGAATAAGTGTCATAGAAAGGGTATATAATAAGATGCTCTAATTAAGATTCCTACTTCACATAATGAATGATATTACAAAATTTCCTCACCTCTAAAAACAGATATGTATGCTTTAAGTATGACAATAAGGTTGTATTATTTTGTATCTTCTATGTTCACGGTGTTGGAATAAATGGCTGAGTTTAAGAGGGAGGGTGAATTAAACTCTTAAAAATTTTCGAAATTCAAGGCCTATTTAGAAAAACCAGATTCAAAATGAAGAGGAAAATCAATTCTTTAAAGGTTCTTGAAATGCTTTTTATCAATGTATCATATATCCAATTCAATTAGCAATTCAAATTTCAATTACGGAATCTAAAAGAGTAGGGAAAGAAGATCAACACAAGAGATTTATACTGGTTCACCTTTCAACAAAGGCTACATCCAGTTTCCTAAATACCCAAATCAAATCAATTCACTAAATTTCAGTTTTTACATGAACCTTACATGAAAAACTAAAACCGAGAAAAAGCGCACTTGATCTTGAACCCTACAAGACACTGTAAACTCTTGTAAAACCCTATTACAAGAACACCTTAATCACCTTGATTAAGAGACGCAAACACAACAAACAATTACACAAGAAATTGGATTGAATTCACCTGGAAAATCGGTCAAGAGCGAAAAAGCAGAGCACGCGTAAGAAGAAAAAGCAGTATAGATTCTATGACAAATTCTCTATTCAATTTGATCTTGGACTTCTTGATTGATTTCGCAAATTGATTTAGAGTATTAGAAAAGCTTTCTTGCACGAGTGGGTTTCTCATGTAATTGATTACGTCAATCGGTTCTTTGAAAATCAAAGTATTTATAACAAAGTCTGTTCCAGTGGTTTAAAAGCGTTTACGATGAAATCGAGTCGGTTGAAACAGCGATTTAACTAGTTGATTTCATTAAAATGAATTTTCCGAGAGAGCACCCTTTTACGAAACTTGAAAACAGATCGGTTGAAAGCACGATTTAACTAGCTTTTCCGAGAGCTAGAATTTCTTAACAAAAGCTCCAGAATTTTAAGCGATTTAAATTCGGAAAAGCATTAGCTAAAATTAGCCAAAAACAAAGCTTTAAAATTGAAGAACAGTTTAAGCGATTGAAACCATATTTTTAATCGGTTAAAAACCGATTAAAAACATTGAAAACTTTTCAAAACCTTTTAAAAACTTTCAAATCATTTTAAAACTCAAGATTAAGTCCAAGATTAATTGAAATGCATCTTACCCCACATCCTAAGACACTCTAATCCTAAGACACAATCTGCATTCTTCAAGCACCATCATCTTCATCATCAAAGGTGGTTGGAGACATCAAATCCACTTGAAACCAAGTCTTCAAGTCCATCATTGAACACCCATACGCATCGAGTACCGGCATTTCCGACATCGGCGATAGTTCCAGCGATGCTTGTTCCAACATTTCCGACATCTTGTCCGAGTAGTCCATGCACCATTGCTTTTAGTAAAACCAAACTTGAAGAGAAAGCTATTGTCCAGCTGATGAGATTTCCCTATGTTGATTTTTAGTTCACCTCTTATATCCACACCAAAATACTCAAGGAATTTTGAAATTATCAAAGCATATGGGAGGCGATAATCAGTCAACCTTTTGGATTTCATCATGTGATCCTTCATTATATGAATCCAGTTAATTTTGACAGATTTCATTAAGCAAAAAATAAGAAGAAGATCACCTTCATTTAATGTAGCATGGTTACTTCCCCTTGGAGTGATCATCCACGTGATGATGAAGGTGAGAATCCTAGGCTGTCAAGGTTAAACCTCCAACATGAAATCCCCTAACAGACCCTTGAGGATCACGCAAGCATTCCCTCTAGGTCTGGATTTTGTTGAAGTCTTCCAAGGAGCCACACAAACCCACAGCTACAACTATTCCATCAATTTTGAGACCACCCACTCTTCTCCAAACCGAATTGTTTATAGTGATCTCCTTTCCTTTCACTTTAGAGGTGAGAACAGGACCCATCATGCTTGAGATTTGTATAAATCACCTTCACTAAATACTGGGTATATGAACCCATTCGGCTCAAAAATTTCTGCGAGGTCTTGATGTTGCACCATAGCTATTATGTCGACCAACCCTTCATCCTCCAGACCACTGAAAGCTTAGAACTTTTGGTGGGTTAACGATTTTTACTGATGTGAGATTGAAACTTTTCAATCCTCTCTTCATCACCATCAAACCAGGCTTCAATAGAACCTTGTCTATAAGAAGGAGGTGCTTTGGAATTTCGAGGTTCTTTGTGTTTTGATGACCAGCGGTTTTGGATTTCTTTCTTGGGTTGCTTGAGGAGGCCATAACGGAAAAGAGAAAATGCAGAGAAACAGAGTATAAACAGTGTATATGCAGAGTTTTGTACACAAGCATTTTGAAAGGCAATGTTATGCGCATATGAATTTAAACTAATTTATGCATCAGCTTTTGGAATGAATTCAATGTATTGTGTAGTCAAACAAGTAATCGAGATGGAATATATGGGGCGAGAGTTACGCGGCGGGTTTTAGCTTGACCAATGCATTCGATTAGTTGAATGAAATTCAAATTTGGAGAGAGAAACGGTTAAAAGCAAAACAAAAGGCCTTTACATGACAAAACAAGAGTCAAGATTCTTTAACCTGACTTTATTTATCATGTAACGGATGCACAATTCTCAATTAATCAACTTAAATGCACCAATTGAATGTAAATCAATGCATTTTATTACCTAATTCGTTACTGGTTTTTAATTTTACATTGTTCCGGACAATTTCGATCCGGTTGATTTGTGCGAAACAGTCGATTAAAACAGATAGTAATGATCATCGATTTAATCTTGATTAATGAAATTAATTGACTAAATTGACAATCAGCCGATTAAAACAAAGACGAAATCACTTGCACCTCCACTGCAGCCCCAAATTAAGCAAAATAAGTTGATTAAAAACACGAAACAACTAACTAAAAATTGAATGTCACTTGCAAATTTCATTTATATCATATAAAATACAAGTTTAAGCGCAGCTAATCAACAAACATGCGAAATTAAACACTTTCGAACACACAAAGACATGACATGTATAACAACAAGAATGAATCACCCACATGAATTATATCACATTTGAGATATCAGAGAACACCCAATTCATTTCTCGATTGGAAAAATCTATCTTTTGAGAGTGGTTTTGAGTAAAAATATCGACAAGTTGGTTATGTGAGTCAACAAATTCAATTATGCAATCCCCTTTTTGAACATGATCTCTAATGAAATGGTGCCTTATTTCTATGTGCTTTGTTCTAGAATGCAAAATAGGATTTTTGGTTAAATTGATTAGCACTTGTATTGTCACACACTAATAGGAATGTGATCTAGTTTCAGAGCCATAATAAAAAGTTGTTGTTTTAACCACAAGGTTTGAGCTGCATTGACTCCCAGCTTACAACATATTCAACTTGGTATGTAGACAAAGCCACACTTAGCTTGCTTTTGCTATGCCATGATACTGAGACTACTTCTGATAGATGCACAAGTTCCAGCTTGTGTTTTTCCTATCAATTTACAACCCGGCGAGAATCGACATACGAATAGCCCACTAGATTAAATGATGCACCTTTTGGATACCACGAACCAACATTAATAGATTCCTTTTAGATATTTTAGGATTCCTTTTAGCAATTGCAAAGTGTGATTCTTTAGGATTGGAGCGGAAATCTAGCACACATGCATACACTAAACATTATATCGGCCTACTAGCGATTAGGTATAAAAGAGAACCTATCAAACCTCTATATTTGAGTGGAATCAAATGGTTTACCACTTTCATCAACATCAAGGTGAGTTCTTGGTAGCCATAGGAGTGCTTGATTCTTTGCGATTTGTCCATGTCATACTTCTTTACCTGACTCTTTTGCAATATTTTGATTGATTAAGGAATGTTCCATGATCCATTTTGCTTGACTTGTAATCCTAAGAAGAAGTTTAGATCACCATCATAGACATTTCAAACTCCCCTGCACACATTTTGCCACAAATTCTTCACAAAGCTTCTCATTAGTGGATCCAAAAATTATATCATCTACATAAACACTGCACAGTATTATGCTGTCCAAGACTTCCTAATGAACAAAGTTTTATCAACTTGGCCTCTTTCAAAATTTTGAAAGATAAGAAAAGTTACTCAACCTTTCATACCATTGTCTTGGAGCTTGCTTGAGTCCATAAAGAGCCTTTTGAGCTTATATACATGATTAGGAAACTTGTGATCAACAAATCCGGATGGTTGTGAAACATAAATTTCTTCATTTATATAACCATTCAAAAATGCACTTTTCACATCCATTTGATGAAGTTTGAATCAATCATGCATGAGAAAGCAAGCAATAACCCTAACGACTTCTAATCTTGCAACGAGGAACATATGTTTCTTCATAATCTATTCCTTCCTCTTGATTGTATCGTTTAGCCACAAGCCTAGCTTTATTTCTAGTTATTATTCCTTGATCATTCATTTTATTTTTAAACACCCATTTTGTTACCAATTATATATCATTTTTAGGTGTGCAAGGGACTAGTTCCCGAGACCTCATTTCTTTTAAAATGATTCGAGTTCATCTTGCATAGCTAAAATCCAGTTTTCATCAAGTAATGCATCATCGACACACTTGGGTTCAATTTGGGAAACAAATGTAGCGAGTTAAACATGTAATCATGCATAGATCTTCTAGTAGAAACACCTTGCTTTGAACATCACCATAACATTTTCAATGGATAGCTCACGAGGGCACCCTCCATTCTTTGGGTAAAAATCATTTACCTGAGATTTGGAGTTACGGTGCGAGAGTTTGATCGGTTCTTCACGATTTTCACTAGCTAAAATTTAGTACATGACGGCGACTTTATTAGATTGTAGTTGTTCAGTGACACCTTTAATTAAATTCTCTTCTCCTGCACTTCATTTTGCACATTAGTCTCATCGAAAACCACATGAATTGATTCCTCGATGATAGCTAATATTTTGTTATAAATCTTATGTGCTTTGCTATTAGAAAATAACCAACATCACCACTTCCAAGTATTTTCCTTTTGTTATTGTCTTCATATGTGACAAATCATCCATTCTTCAAAGTGAGTTTGACAAAGTTCCTTTTGTCACCACACATATTTCTTGAACAGCCACTATCTAGATACTACAATAATTCTTTGGCCTTCGAGAATGCCTACAAAAACCACCAATCGATAAGCTAATACTTGGTACCCACGTCAATTTAGGTCCATGAAAATTAGTTACCTTTCTATCACATTTTGGCTTCAAACATATTTACCGCTAGGAACTCCAAATTTTCTGATTTTGCAAGACTTTGAAGCATGTCCCTTGTTCCATACAATAAAAACATGTAATGAAGATGAAATGTGGATGGTTTTCCATATGAAAGAAATTTCTATAAGGTTTTGTTTCTTTTGAGAAAGCCATTTGTAAATCCAAGTCAGCTCTATTTATTACACAATTTTGAAAGTCTAGAGGGTATCCAAATTGGCTTTTCCGTAGTGAATCTAGCTAGAGCTTTGTTCGAATTCTCAATTTTATCTTCCAAAATTACCCAGGTTTTGCAAACTATTTTAGCATAGTTACAATTGCAATTTGGAAGCTTTATAAATCATTTCAAGATTCTCAAAATCGGTTTTTAAATTTTCCAGCTCTTTCTCTAGCTCTTTGCACCTTGTTCTACAACCAATTATTCATACCTTTAAGCTTATTGTTTGAACAAGCAACTTTATTAGCTTCTTCATGCAATTCGGAAAATTTTTGCACAGAGTGATCATAATGAAGACCATTTTGAGTTGTTGAGGAACTTACACTACTTGTTGTATCCATAATCGACCATAAGACAAAAGATTGACCTTTTCATCTTCACTTGAAGAATCACTGAGGAGACATCATTCTCATCCCATGCTATATACGCCTTCTTGGTTTTGGATGATTTTTCATATTTCTTTTCTCCATTCTTTTCTTTGTTTTGTGAATATGGACATTCAACTTTAATATGTCCCTGATTTTCCACAACCAAAACAAGTAAAGTTGAAGAAACCAAATCAGATTTTTATTGTACCTCTTGTTTTTGTAACCTTTGTTCTTGTATTTCAAGAACTTGTTGAACTTTCTCACTCAAGAGGTTCAGATTTTCTGCATCACTTTCTTCATGTATTTCATCATCACTATTCTCCTCCTTGTGAACCATAGTCTTCAGGCCGGCCCCTTCTTTTTCTTGTCACTTTCTTACTTGTTCGGCAAGTCTCATTCAACTCAGTTCATGTTCCTTAGCTTTCCAAAAGTGCGAGCAGCACTCTCGTTGTTGTTAGGTCCTTAGATTCGAGATGATTGTTACTTTGGGTTTGCCAACTTCCTATTCAAACATTTCGACACTCGGCTCCTCTTTCTCAAACACTTTTCCAAGGCCACATTAGATGATTTACAATGTGTGTAAATCTTTTACTTCTTACTCTGGCTTGTTTCTCTGGCGGCACCTAAACATCTCATATTCTTGGATTAAAGTGTGTTTCCTAGCTCTTTTCACATCGGCGGTCCCTTCATGTGTTTACCTCAACACTTCCCACATTTCTTTGGCATTAGAACATTGTGAAACACGAAAAAATTCATCGAGATTAAGTGCGGATGTTATGATGTTCTTTGCTTTACAATCATCTTTGCACTTTCTTTTGTTCTTCAACATTTAAACTTTCCCGAGGTTTCTCTTCTTTAGGGATATAGGTCCATTGATTATAGCATTCCAAATACCTTTATCAATTGATTCAATGAAAATCTTCATTCTTACTTTCCAAAATGGATAGTTTACCCCTGAAAATATTGGTGGCTTTGTTTATAGAAGCACCATACTGCAAAGGCAATTTTCCTCGGCCATGTTTTGAAATTTTCGAGGAAAACTTGAATATTTTTCAGA
>JAMXMO010000038.1:0-10006 GCA_030347555.1 Lablab purpureus
ATGCTCAATAAGTTTGAATTTTTCTTTAGTTTATGTTCTTATAACTACTAATATAACATCCAGCTCAATGAATAATTTACATATTAGAACATAGTTTGTTAGTTATTTATGTACATTTCTCATAAATCTCACTCCAAACAACAATCAAATTCAATTTGTTAAACTAAAATTATTCATAATTAGAGTCACATCTTAGTTAACACACAAGTGAATCAAAATCATTATCTTTTAGTGAATTTAACATCTAAAGTTATAACAAAGGAATTCTTGTTTTGGAGATGTACAATCATATACATAATTTCTTATTAATACATTATGTTTTACTTCAATTCCTATATCTTATAGTTCATCTCATCAAGTGCACTGGAGTTAAAAAAAATAGTAACCAAATAATTTATGATATCTATTCGACATATTTCACAATCAGATCTGTAAGGAGAAACAATTCAGTTAGAAAAATACAATAGTTGATTTCTTGAGAGAGATTGATTGAATTCATCAATGTATTATTTTAATCAAGAAAAAAACTTATAAAAGACTTTATTCATCTTTTTTTATATGACATAACCACAAAACATGGACTCTATTCATTTATTTGGAATGGAACAATCAGACCCAACAACATGCCATCTAGTGTGTCATCTGATGTGCCATTTGGTGTCATCCTCTATAGAATGTTTGGAAGAGTCTATCCTGTTGGGAAGAACACACAAAAATAACAAATATGGAAGAAAAACCCAGATCAAATCTTTCCTCTGCAAATAATAGAAAACAAAACAATGGAATGCGCCAAACAGAAGAATGAAAGAAAGAAACCAGCAGGCACCAAAACTTTTAAAGTGGGAAAACCCTCGATATGAAGGAAAAACCCACGGGACCTAGTCCAGTAAAACTTCCACTAATAAAGATTAATAGGTATACAACAAGTTCTCTTGGAGCTACCTCCAAGGATCAACAGAAAAGTTCTCTTCACCAATAAGGTGGATAACAACACAAGAATCCCTCCGAGTATCTAGCTATTCCTCCTCTCACCAAAGGTACTCTTACTCAGTCTCTCTTATTTCACTGACTGTCTATCTTCCTCTTAAACTTAATTTAAAAAAGATGCAGTCTCTTAGCAACATAATGGGCTAGAAGTCCACAAAGGAAAACACATTATTCTTCTTTTAATTAAGATAGCATGGGCCCAATAAATTGGTGACCCACCTGACAAATATCCCCCTCACCAATTAATTGGAGCCACATTCAACCAAATTGGCTTTCTACTTACAGATAGCAAATTTTCCTCCGAGTAAAATCTTTGTCATCATATCTGATCCATTCTCATTAGTATGAATTTTCTCTAATGACAATTGCTTCATCTCCAATGCATCACGTATCCAATGATATCGGACCTTAATATGCTTTGATCTCGAATGAAAAGTTGAGTTCTTACTGAGATGGATTGCACTTTGACTATCACAATACAAAACATATTTTTCTTGTCATAGTCCCAACTCTTGTATGAATTTCTGCATCCACAAGAGCTCCTTAGCAGCAATATATTCTGCCTGTGTAGAAGACAGAGCAACACATTTTTGTAGTCTGGATTGCCATGACACTGCTCCCCTTGCAAAAGTCATCATATAATCAGAAGTAGACTTTCTAGAGTCCACATCACCAGCCATATCAGCATCTGTGTAACCATTCAACACAGGCTTACCACTTCCAAAACATAAACAAACTTTTGAAGTACCTTTGAGATACCTGAGTATCCACTTTACAGCTTGCCAATGCTCTTTTCCAGGATTATCAAGGAAACGACTAACAACACCAACAGCATGAGCAATGTCCAACCTTGTACACACCATAGCATACATTAAGTTACCAACCGCAGATGAATATGGAATCTTTTGCATTTCTTCTTTCTCTTTCTCACTTGTAGGACACTCCTTTAAACTCAACTTGAAGTGACCTGCAAGTGGAGTGCTAACAGATTTAGCCTTTTCCATATTAAATCTCTCCAATACTTTCTCTATATACTTTTGTTGTGATAGCCACAATTTTCCATTCTTCCTGTCACGAGTCATTTTCATGCCAAGGATTTGTTTTGCTGCACTCAAATCCTTCATTGCAAAAGACTTTCTCAACTCACCTTCATGACCAACAATCAACATGTCATCAACATAGCGAAAGAGAATAATAAATTTTCCATTAGAAAATGTCTTCACAAAAACACAGTGATCAGAAGAGGTTTTATCACACCCATGATCCATCATTAAGGAATCAAATTTTTTGCTACCACCAGTGTTCCTTTAGTGCACTTCCATTTGCCATCACCAAAAGATTTATGATAGCCATCTTCATCAAGTACTTGTATTGAGATCATGCTCAGGCGCATATCAGGGATGTGCCTAACATTCTTTAGATGCAACTTGCAGCCTTGCTTACCCCTTGATTTCCCATCTTTACATGTCCAAAATCTCCAGCAGTGTAAGATGTCAAATAATCACGATGTGGTGTAACATGAAATGAGGCAGCAGAATCAATAACCCATTCATACTCCTGGGAGGTGAGATTAACACAGTCATCTTCATAAACAATGACAACTTCACCATCAAATACAACTGGAGTAGTGACTTTATCTTTATCCTCTCTTCTACTGTTATTATTATTAGTAGTGCCTCTACCTCTTGATCTTTCTCGCCTGAGGATCCTACAATCTCTTATCATGTGTCCCGGTTTATTACAATGGAAACATGTGATGTCTTTCTTTGGCATTGACTTGTCTCTTGACTTATCTCTTGCCTTGCTACGATCATGACATCTTTGAGAATTTCTATACATATTTCTTCCTCTTGACTCTGTAACTAGAGCTTCATTCTAAGTTGAGGAGCTAACCTTGGTACTTCCCTTCCTCCTAGTCTTTTCATTTAAAAGACTATCCTTAACCATGTCAAAGGTCAGTTTTCCATTAGGGGCAGAGTTGCTCAGAGATACCACTAATGTCTCCCAGCTATCTGGTAATGAGCTCAACAACAACAATGCAAGTAACTCATCATCTAAGACAATCTCCATAGTGGTCAATTGATTCACCATATTCTGAAAATTACTCAAGTGTTCTGCCACAGAGGAACCATCCTTGTACTTGAAGTTATCAACTTCCTAATCAAGAATGCCTTGTTCAAGGAACTTTTAGACTCAAACAACTCACCTAATCTCTTCCATAAGTTGTAAGCCAAAGTCTCGCTAGATACATGATGATTAACAGATTGATTTATCCACTGTCTGATCATGCCAATAGTCCTCCTATTTAACTTCCAATCTCCCTCAGATTTATCTGCTGGTTTAACACCCTGTTCCTCAATAGGATCATACAGGTCTTTGCAAAATAACAAATCTTCCATCCGGGATTTCCATATTGAATAATTAGTAGAATCCAATTTTATCATGGTTCCAGCACCATCACCATCTCCCATCTTCAAAGCACAAACCAAAGCACCTAACCGGAGCTCTGATACCAGTTGTTGGGAATAACACACAAAAATAACAAACGCGGAAGCAAAACCCAGATCAAATCTTCCCTCTGCAAATAATAGAAAACAAAACAATGGAATGCGCCAAACAGAAGAATGAAAGAAAGAAACCAGTAGGCACCAAAACATTTAAGGTGGGAAAACCCTCGATATGAAGGAAAAACCCACGGGACCTAGTCCAGTAAAACTTCCACTAATAAAGATTAATAGGTATACAACAAGTTCTCTTGGAGCTACCTCCAAGGATAAACAGAAAAGTTCTCTTCACCAATAAGGTGGATAACATCACAAGAATCTCTCCGAGTATCTAGCTATTCCTCTGCACACAGATTTGTACAGGATACACTTTCTCTCTTGGTGACTTCCCTACTGCTCTCACCAGAGGTATTCTTACTCAGTCTCTCTTATTTCACTGACTGTCTATCTTCCTCTTAAACTTAATTTAAAAAAGATGCAGTATCTTAACAACATAATGGGCTAGAAGCCCTCAAAGGAAAACACATTATTCTTCTTTTAATTAAGTCAGCATGGGCCCAATAAATTGGTGACCCACCTAACATATCCAGTGGATTTTGACCTTGTGGTGCAAAGTCCAAACTTTCACACATCCTACACAGAGTTGAAACATATAAGATTTCATATTTACATAACAGATCTCAAGGACTGCGTAAATGAAGTAATGAAAATAGAACAAAAATATTAAATAGAAACCGTTCAACATTTATTAGTGGCAACATGAAATAGAACATGAAACAGAACAGAAATTTTTTAAAAAAAATAGAAACATTATTTAGAGGTTACTGAAACAAAACATGGTTTAGGCAAACAATTTAGACAAAAAAATACACAAACACAACATTTACCTACCAGAGTTGAAGTTGAATAAAGCGTAATTTAGAATTTAGCAGACCAAACGTAACCCTAGATTTAGCGTGAGGAATCCACCTTTGAAGACTACCTGCAAACATAAAAAAACATAAAGAAAAAAGAGAAATCGCGATGACACTACAGAAATAATCGAAAGAAGAGACAAAACCAGAAACCAGTGTGAGTGAACATATGTTAAACCATCACGAGAAATAATTTATCTTTAAATCAGAGAAGAAAAACATAAGAAATGAAGTACAGAAATCATAGAAAGAACAACAAATAAAGTACAAAGATGTTATACCTTAAAGAAACATCCACCCATCACAGATTGACCAAATAAATACACTACAGAACACCAATCAACAAACTCAACCATCACAGTAGCACTACAGAAATCATAAAAAGAACAACAAATGAAGTATAAAGATGTTATACCTTGAAGAAACATCCACCCATCACAGATCGAACCAAATAAATGCACAATATAACACCAATCAACAAACCTAACCATCACAGTTGCACTACAAAAATAATAAAAAGAACATACAAAACCATCATATCAAACCAAATAAATGCATTACAGAAAATCAATCAACAAACCCAACCATCGCAGTGGTACTACAGAAATCAAACTAGCACATGTACCTAAACATAACTTTCATCATTACATGTTTGTTACACTTTTCATAAAAATTAGGAATATGGTATATTGCTTTCAAACATATTACATAATACATTTAGAAAAAAAAAGTCTAAAGATAAATAACATAAAAGTAAATCATCAACAAATATGTTTAATGGTAGCCAAAACAGTGTTTTCCTGTAACAACATAACAAAATTAGTAGGTTCATGGCCACCTAATTAAGAAAAAGTAACATAAATTATCTTTGTACAATTAATATGCAGTTTTGATGAAACATTTACAAATTAAACATGTCATTAAACATAATGAAAGTGTACACATATTAAATTGTAGACTTATTCTAAAAATAAAATAAGTTTTCATTGTAAAATATATCTTGAAAAACTTCACCTTAGCAAGTTGTATACTAGTAACCACATTGTGAACTTCTCCAAATGCAAGGAATGCATTCTATGCAAAATGAACATAGATTATAGACACTAAAGAAGACAATATTTTTTAAAAGAATAATGTACCTTACCCATAAGTTCTATGCATATCACATTGATCTTTGTCTTTTTGTTATTTCTTGCAACTCTGTTTCAGTTGCAACTTTTGCCAATAATCTCAGTATAAAAGAATAATGAGTCGTTTAAACACTCAAAATTTTTTGAATTACAATATTAAAGAATTATAATTAAACTCACCAAATAAGTAGTTTGTTTGACTAAATATACACTGTGCGAAAATGAATCTTTCTAAAACATGACAAACAATCTAAAACTGTTTGTTTAGTATCTTCTCAAAAATAAAAATTAGCTATTTATGTTTGATCCTAAATATTGATTGGATTGTGAAACAGTGTAAAATTATATTAAAATTAATATACTATATTCTTACAATTCATTTGGTTAAAAATTACATTTGATTAAACTGAAGAAAAATCAACGATTTCAATAGGAAAAAATGAAGGTGAGGTGATTTTCAGAAGAAGAAAAAAATGAAGGACGTCTGTTGGGTGAGAATGAAGGTATGTTTGGGGTTGAGAATGCTAGGATTTTGGGAAGAAAAGATGGAGGAGGAAGACATTTTTGGGAAGCGAAAGGGAATAGAGGAAATAGGGTTTAATAAATGAGGTAGGGTTTCAATGGATAAATGAGATAAATGTGTGAGTAGGGTTTCATAAGAGCAGGACATGTGTCGTGTTGTGAGTGGTCCAGATGTCAAGTTGTGGAGTAGTTTGAAGTTGCTAGAAATGGAAACAAGAATTTTGAATTATTTTTTATGAAAATTTGTGGTGCTGAGTCGTGTTATTGATTACCCCAAATGTGTTCTATAAGTGTATATTTTATATTTTATTAATGTGAAGTTGTGGAGTAGTTTGAAGTTGCTAGAAATGAAAAAAAGAATTTTGAATTATTTTCTATAAAAATATGTGGTGCTGAGTCGTGTTATTGATTATCCCAAATATATTCTGTAAGTATATATTTTATTGATTAAAAATCTACTAAAATAATTAATTTAAAAAAAAAACATTTCAGAAACTGTGTTACGTTGCATTGGAGAATCTCACTTTAAGTATACTCCGAATTGAGAATTCTTGTCATACAGCTACCCAATTTTGATCACAGCAACGAAACAAACCCAAGAATGTTTTGTATCCATTCCTTTACCACAACCAACATTTTTCCCAAACCTGTTGTCCAAGATGTCGAGTGGTAACAACGAATATGAAATATAATTGTAAGTGTATGAGTTATACTCCTTCCGTTTCAAATTATAAGGCGTACTTACAAATTCTCACATATCAATAAAAGCATTTAATTTGTTCAATTTTTTATAAATCTTCCATCTTTACCCTTATTAATTACTATTAATTAAATTAATTGAAATTAAATCAGAAGTTTTATAAAATGAATTAATTTTTTAATAAAACAGTACATTAATTGAGATTGAATGAGATTAGAATTTCAAAAGTTTTGAATTTATCTCAAAATTATTTTTAAATAATTTAAAATCAGAACTACTAATTTTTTTAATTAAATATTTTAATTAAAATTTTTAATTCACACCAATATGTAAATGATTATATTAAAATTTCAATCAAAATCTTTAGTTCCCACTAAATTGTAAATGACTATGTTCAAAATTTATTTTAAAATTTCACTCAAAATAAAAAGAATTTGATTACTTACCTTAAAAGATATGAATTTCACTCAAATTTGATTACTCAAAATAAAAATTTCACTCAAAATAAATTTAGATATGATATTTGATTACTTACCTTGAAAGATAAACAGTCTATTGAATGAATGAAAAAATTAAATTAGTACTCCTGAAGATGATATTAATAAATGATAATGAAATATGAAGAGTCAGACTAATAAAATATAATTAATTCTTAGTTCCTAATTTTAATTTCTCTTTCTACTATTTAATATTAACACACATAATCATGTAATTAATAGGGGTATATAAGGAAAAAAAAAGAAAAAAAAGTTATTGAAATTCTAAAACACCTTATATTTTGAAACAACTTTTCTCTCCAAAGTATGCCTTATAATTTGAAACAGAGGGAGTAATTGTTAAGGGAGATATTTACGTTTTCTTCTTCAAAACATTTTTTTATACTAAACTAAAATTAGCATAGATTCTAACAGCGCCAACTGTAATGTTTATTATTGGTACACTAACTTTATGTTAAACAACTGATATGATTAGTTACACTATATCAGTTAATATTATCAACTAATGAAAATATATTATTGTGTGTCTAAAAAGGGTGATGTATTACCTATCCCATTACAGGCACATTTTAAACGTAGTCAATATCTACACACTAAAACAGATTGAAATACTTACAACCGAATCAAAGATCCAGCAGATTGGGAAGAGAAATACTAGACCAAAGTTCTTACAATTGTCACATATCTATTTAACAAAAAAATTTCATTCTACTTTAAAACCAAGATTTGAAGCAGCTCGTATTTTTTTTTGTTTTACTTTTAAGATGAAAACACTGTAAAAAGGATAAAAAAAAGTATAAATTATTTTCTATAAGCTCGACGGACTAATCTGCAAACTCTAGCAGATACTACTAACCAAGATATTATCCCAATCTGCAATGATGAAAAAAAAAAGTCAATTAGAAATAACTGTAAATTCCAAAAAAAAACAATAAACTCCACATACAATTGCCAGAATTTACCAATTTATTCGAGAGAGACATTAATGACTTCAAATTAGTGTGGGGTGTGATTAATGTATTGCACTTGAATCCTTTAATAAGCAGAATGCTTTGGAGAACAGAATATGATAATGCTAATTGATTGGAAAATTAACGATTAAAGTGATAAAAATAATAATTTTTATGAGTTCAATCATTGATATGATATTTCTTTATTCCATATTTAATATTTTATTACTTTTAAAATACATTGAAGAATTTGTTTACACAATTCATTCATGCTTACAAATATAAAAACAAATAAAAATAGTTCGGACAACGAAGAGTAGACGGTCTTATCCCATATTTTTGTTCTCTATATTGAAGATTTTTTTTTTCAAATATTACTCTTTTAAAAAAAATTATCCAAATATATCTTCTTTCATATCATTTACACAAATATCACACTTTACTAATCATGTCAAAATTTGGTTACCGGAAAACCGAATTCTGACCTATGACGCGATCTCATGAGCAAATGTTGTCACTCAGAATTCGGTTCTTGGAAAACCAAATTTTGAAAAGACTATTTTTTTTCTTTTTGTCACTCAAAATTCAATTCCCTAAATTATGAGTAGGCTTTTTTATTTTTTTTCTTTTGCCTCATGAGCGCTTCCTCTGATTTGCACAAAAGAAAGAAGACATGAGAACAACTGTTCTCGTTGGAGTACGATCATTTCCCTACGAGAACGGGTGTTTTAAACGTTGCCTAATCTTGTTTTTGACTTCAGAATGACCGTTCATAGAGACGAAAGAAAAAAAAATAAAAAAAAATAAAAAAAGCCTAATCAGAATTCGGTTCCCGGGATACCGTATTCTTGTGGCAAAAGGAAAAAAAAAATTAACATAGTATTCTCAAAATTCAGTTTTCTAGGAACCAGATTCTGAGTGACAAAACTAGCCAACAAGATCGCATCATAGATCAGAATTCGATTTTCCATAGACTGAAATTTTGACATGAACAGTAAAATGTGACCTCTGTGTAAATTATATGAGAGAAGATATATTTGAGTAATTTTTTAAAAAATAGTAATATCTAGAAAAAAAAATCTATATTGAATCAACAAAAATACAATAACAAATACAATAATATATTATAATACTATAATGTAATTATATCTTACCAAAAATACAATTACGAATACAATAATATTATAATACTATAATGTAATTATATCTTACTAATACATCAAACCACTAATTACTCATTACTCAGATAGAATCGTCATTATATCATACTTACTACTAATAGACCCAAAAAGATTCTTAAATTCAAATGATATAAGAATTTTGTCAAAAGTTTAGTCATTTTTCTGCAAACAAGAGTTTATTTCACAAGTCTATTTTATGTTAACCGAACTAAATATATTTAATAGTTTCCTTCATTATTTGGGTAAATAACTTAATTAAATAATTATTGATTAAGTTTACAAAATCACTTATACATAACTCATTTTTTATAATTGAAAAAGAAATAAATTTAAACTAATTTCATATAAATTGTAATATTTACCAAAAATTTAATTTGTAAAAACTAAATTGTTTTTATAATTTTTTCTCGAAAATTTATTAAAATAAGAGGAAAACAACTTATAACCATATATGCATTATCCTAAACATTTAAATATGTATTTAAATCGTAAGATAAAAGCTAAACAAGTTTTTCAAAATGTAATTTTGGGTAGTCAACACTAAAAACACCATTTTAATCTTTAAAAGCTAGTTTCTTTAGATTAAATACTAAGATTTTTTCATAAATTAAATGAAAATTG
>JAMXMO010000095.1:7500-10478 GCA_030347555.1 Lablab purpureus
GTGATGATATTGTTGATGAGATTGGATCGAATCAAACCTTTGTAACACTGTTTGTTCAAACAATGAAAGTGGAGTTCCACGGTCAGCTGGAGGAACATAAGGTACAATATCTCCCATCATTGAGTAGTTTTACGCACTAGGTTACGCATTTCCAGCTTCATCGGTTGCAGCTCAGCGGCAGTTCCAGCGAAGTTCCAGCGGCGCTTGTCTCGCATTGCCGGCTTCTTGTCCAGCGATCCATGCTCCATTGCTTTTGGTGAAGCCAAACTTAAGAGAAAGCTATTGTCCAGGTGATGAGATCTCCCTATGTTTATTTTACGTTCACCTCTAATGTCCACACCAAAATACTCAAGGAATTTGGAAATTATCACGACATATGGAAGACGATAATCGAGGCGACCTTTTGGACTTCATCATGTGATCCTTGATGATATGTATCCAGTTAATTCTCACAGATTTCATCAAACAAAAAATTAGAAGAAGATCACCTTCATTCAATGTAGCATGATTGCTTCCCCTTGGAGTGATCATCCATGTGATGATAAATGTAAGCACCCTTGCTGTCAAGGTTAGTCCACCTACCTGAAATCCACGAACAGATCCTTGAGGATTTCTTAAGCACTCTCTGTACATTTGCACCTTGTTAAAGTCTTCCAAGGAACCACACAAACCCCTGCTAACCACAATGCCATCAGTTTTGAAGCCCCCTACTCTTCTCCAAACAGAGTTGTTTATGATCATTTCCTTTCCTTTCACTTTGGAAGTTAAAACAGATCCATCATGTTTGAGATTTGTGTAAAATACTTTCACCAAGTCTGGGTATATGAACCCATTCAACTCCAGAAATTTCTGCAGGTCCTGATGTTGAATCATGGCTATAATGTCGACCAATCCTTCATCTTCCGACCACTGGCCGAGCACTTTCGGTGGGTTTACGGCCTTCCCTACGATATGGGATTGAAACTTCTCAATCCTCTCTTCATCACCATCGAACCATGCTTCAATAGACCCATGTCTATAAGAATGAGTTGCTGGAATTTCAGGTTCCTTATTTTTGGATGACCCAGCATTTTTGATCTCTTCCTTGGGTTGCTTGAAGATGCCATTTCAGAAAAGATAAAGTGTAGAGAAATAGAGTATAGAGAATGTATTATGCAGATTTTACACGGGCGGGGTGAATAGTTAATGCAAGCAATGCTACGCACATGTATTTAACATTTCAGATTTTCGAGTTTTAACAAATCAATGCTTTATTCGATCAAAGAAGCAATTAAAATGCATTCGGTTGGAATATATGGGACGAGAGAAATGCAGTATGCACAGACTTGACCAAGGAATTCGAGTTGGTTGAATGCAATACGTATTTGGAGAGAGAAACCGGCTAAAAAGTAAAGCAAAGGCACTACTAAGACAAAACAACGAGTCAAGATTCTTTGAACCGACTTTATTTATCATGTTCGGATGCACAATTCTCAATTAATCAACTTAAATGCACCAATTGAATGTGAATCAATGCGGTTTAACAACAAATTCGTTCAAATTTTAAATTTTACATGGTGTCGAGCAATTTCGATCGGTTGATTTATGAGAAACAGTGATTAAAATAGAAATCCGATGCTGATTTAATGCATTTAATCGACTAATTCGACAGTTTAGCTGGCTAAAGCAAAGCGAGATATCACTTGCACTTCCACTGCAGCCCCAAATTAGGCAAAACAACTGATTAAAAGCACGAAACAACTAACTAAAATTCGAAATATCACTGCAGATTTCACTAATAACATACAATATGCAAATCTAAATGCAATTAATCAAGAAATATGCAGATTTAAACATTCAAACACACAAAACAGCATGAATAACAGCAGAAATGAATCACATACACGAATTACATCACATTTGAAACATCAAGAACACCCAACTCATTTCTTAATTGGAAAAACCTATCTTTTGGGAGTGGTTTGGTAAATATATCAGCAAGTTGGTTATTAGAGTCAACAAATTCAATTATGCAATCCCCTTTTTGAACATGATCCCTAATGAAATGGTGCCTTATTTCTATATGTTTCGTTCTAGAGTGCAAAATAGGATTTTTTGTTAAGTTGATAGCACTTGTATTGTCACACCTAATAGGAATGTGATCTAGTTTCAAACCATAATCAAAAAGCTGCTGTTTTAACCAAAGAGTTTGAGCACAACAGCTCCCAGCTGCAACATACTCAGCTTCAGCAGTAGACAAAGCCACACTAGCTTGCTTTTTGCTATGCCATGATACTAGACTACTTCCTAGTAGATGACAAGTTCCACTAGTGCTTTTTCTATCAAGTTTACATCCAGCAAAGTCTGCATCCGAATAGCCCACTAGATTAAAAGAAGCACCTTTAGGATACCACAAACCAACATTAATAGTTCCTTTTAGATATTTCAAGATTCTTTTGGCAATTGAAAAATGTGACGAGAATAATCAGTTGAAATCGCATTTTAACCGGTTGTTTTCATTAAAACCAATTTTCCAGAGAGCACCCTTTTTCTGAAACTTGAAATCAGTCAGTTGAAAAACCCGTTTTAACTAGCTATTCCAGAGAACTGGAATTCCTGAACAAAGATACCAGGATTTTAAGTAGTTTAAATTTTGAAAACAGTCAGTTAAAATTTCCCAAATACAAAGCTTGAAAAAGGAAGAACAGTTTAACTAGTTGATATCAGATTTTTAATCAGTTAAAAAATAGTTAAACCTTTGAAAACAATTTAAAACCTTTTTAAAACATTTCAAAACAATTTAAACCCAAGATTAAGTCCAAGATTAATTGAAATGCAACTTACCACACAACCTAAGACTCTCTAATCCTAAGATACAGTCTTCATTCTTTAAGCACCATCATCTTCATCATCAAAGGTGGTTGGAGACATCAAATCCACTTGAAACCAAGTCTTCTAGTCCACCGGAGAGAGCATCCAAGGCGTGCGAGAAGCGTTTT
>JAMXMO010000105.1:0-10407 GCA_030347555.1 Lablab purpureus
GGGTGGCAAAGTGGGTTGGGCCGCGAGGTGGCCGCCTGACCACGCCGACATATAGGCGGGGCGGGCTAGCATTTTCAACCCGCCAACCCGTATCAGCCCGACCCGTCTAGCCCGCCAACCCGTCGGGCCAGGGGCGGGGCGGGGCGGGCCAGCTGGCCCGCAAAAAAAATACAACACCTCATTCACTCTCACTCATTCTCTTTAAATTTGGGAAAGTAGCTATACCTAGGGTTCCTTCAACACCTCACTGATTGTAATTTCTTTTGTAATAAACATTATGTCTTTTAGCTTGCACTTTTTAAATGTCATGTCACCATATACATCTTTAATATATTGTTGTAATTACAAAAATTCATTTAAATTGGACACAAACAAAATAGTTGCAAAGAAAAAAAAAGTCCAATTTAAAATCAAAGATCAAAAAATAAAATAAAAAACCCAAAAAATAGATTTTTCAAAAAAATGAAAAACAAAAAATATAGGCGGGCCAGCCCGCCAGCCAGCCCGCCTTATGACGGGGCGGGTTAGAAATTTTGGCCCGTATCACTGTGGCGGGCTGGCCCGCCCGCCAGTTTTGGCGGGCTCATGGCGAGGCGAGGCCTAAGCGAGGCGAGGCGGCCGTTTGCCACCCTAATTTATATCGAATGAGTGTTATCGTATCTACATTAATAAATAAGAAGAAAATATTGCATTGTCTTATTATTTTTAATGAGTATAATCTAAAATATAGAAAAATCAAAGTGATATTTTTAACTACTTCAATCACAAAATTTTCCATATTTAACTATAAAATTAAAAATAATATGGTCAATTATTCAAATCGCCAAAATTTCTATATTAATGATGAGTTATATGAAAAAGTGACTACATTTATGTTTATTGTAATTACATTAATTATGCAAGACAAATCAATATATTTAAAAATTAATGTATTATTATATACTTTTTTATCTTATAGCATGATTGATATACAATTTAATTTTTAAATTAATCTTTTCCTTTCGAAGTGTTGGTTGCAACAATTGATTGAGATGAAAAAGAATTTAGAAAACAATATCTCCATTTATGAGTATACAGTAGTTGTCTGTAATTTTTAAAATAAAAGTATGTGAATCCATTATCAATTATATAATTTTAAAAATAAGAATGTGTGTTAAATTTTGAACATGGGTCTTAGTAAAATTTAAAATTCTTCTTTAGATTAGGTTTTATTATAATATGTTAATAACAAAATAATAAATTAAAAAAAATAAGTTGAGAAAAATGATGTAAAAAGAACTATGAACAAGAATATTTACTCTCTCAGTGTTATTATATATACATTAATAAATAAAAAATAAAATATTATGGAACCATTATTATTTTTAATTAGTACAAATGTTACCATTATTATTTTTAACTAGTACAATATAAAACATAAAAAGATAAGTATATTTCCTTAATAAAAAATTACTAATTTAATTGGAACGTGTCAACCAAACTAAAAATTAAATAGGTATATTATGAAATTTACTATGTAAGAACCTACAAAATAATTGACTGAGAAAGGGATAGAGTATTAAAATATTAAGGAACAAAAGAGTGGGACCCACGTCCTTAAGTATTTAATTCCATTTGTTCTTCATTATTCAAATAACACTATCTCTCCTCTTTCACTCATTCTCTAGAGCTCTTTTCTCTTCTTCCTTTCTCCCTTCGATTTCTTGACGGTTTGTTGTCTGATTGAAGAGCGGAGACCGCCTACGCGACGAGCATCACGAGAGCAACGTTTTGCACCGATCGAGAATCTTCGATTAGGTGAGTTTTCAAATTCGCACCTTTTTAGGGTTCCAATTTGGGGATTTTTGTTCTTCGCGCAATTTCATGTCGCAGGCGCTGTTTTTGGGCTTGCTCTTCCTCTGTGAAGTGTTGGGACAGTGCTAATGCTCGTCGTTTTGCGTTTAGGTACCCCTAGAGTACTAAGTGAGCACTTAGAGGAAAAAGGAGCACTTTTGGTGATAGAGGAGCTGCGAGGAGCAAGCTGGTAAGGGAAGTCTTAAATTTAGTCTCTTTAAAAGCTTCAATGAAAAGTGGGAAATTCCCGGTTGATTGAGGGATTGAATCTGCTTAGGTGCCTTTTTTTAGCTAAGGTGAAGCGAAAGGCATTTTGTGCGTTAAATTGAGTTTCTCTTTTGTGAGCTTGATGCATTATGTTGAAATACCATTTAGTTCATAAATTGTTGAATTAAACTTGATTTGAGTAGAAGTGAATTGGAATATCTTGTTATGTGTATGATGGATTTCATTTGGATATGAATTTGATTGAATCTCAACTTGTTGTGATGAATGTGAGTAGTTAATGAGTAGAAATTGGCGGGAATTGTTCTATGTGATGAATGAATGTTGAATGGGATGACCAATGCCCCAAGCTGAGTATGATTGTATTGCTTTAGGCTGGTGATGAGCTATGCTGCTATAAATTGTGTAAATTGAGCGAGGTCAAAGTTGGAAAATGACCAAGTTTTAGGGGAGATGCTGTCCAATTTTGGTCAGCCCTCGCCCAAGCGAGCCCTGTTCTCGCTTAGGCGAGATTCTTCCAGTGGCAAGAGTTGGTCTCTGTCCAACTCTCGCCCAGGCGAGCCCTGGTCTCGCTTAAGCGAGACCCTTCCAGTGGCAAAGAATTGGTTACGGCCTGGTCTCGCCCAGGCGAGAACCCCTGCACCCAGATTGTGTTTCTTTTATGAAATTGAAGAATGTATGACTTGTGTTATATGAGATTGATATATGTTGAGCTATATGATGTGAAATTGAGGAATGATATGTTGTGATGAAGATATTTGAGGGGTTACTTGGCGGTAAGGCCGGAGGGATAATTTCATGAGGTACACAGCGGTAAGACCAATGGGTTATATTGAGGTGGAACAAGTTTGAATGATTGTGGTGTGTTGTGCTTGTATGTGATAATAGTAGTGTGTATGGACTAGGGATTTCACGATGGAATATTCGGACTTCAGTGATGATCAGAGTCACGTAGACACTGTCATCAGTTGTGAGAAGTCGACGGAGATTGGATTAGGATGACCTACGGGAAAAGGCCTAATTCTTTCACCACGACTCACATGGTGGTAGAGGTTGAGATATAATATTTAATCCCCATGTCGTGTATCGGTGTTAGTTCTAGCTATGCGAGTCCATACAGATCTTCGGAAGTCGTCGAGTCTTATGTGTGTGATTGTGATTGCCATAGCCTTGGTAGGCTGATTGATTGAATAGTGTGGATGATTAAATTAATGTTCGTGTATAGACTTAATTATGAAAATATTGATTTTTGGCTTACCCCTTTTCTTTCATGGTTTGAATTTGTACCTGCTATGATCGTGTTTTGA
Organism: Lablab purpureus; assembly: GCA_030347555.1. Classification (NCBI taxonomy): domain Eukaryota; kingdom Viridiplantae; phylum Streptophyta; class Magnoliopsida; order Fabales; family Fabaceae; genus Lablab; species Lablab purpureus. The sequence goes on from JAMXMO010000105.1 coordinate 3,366, forward strand.
CACGGGAGCAGATGACAGGAGAGACGTGGCTTCAGGCAGTGGGGCCAAGCTAGAGAAAAGCTAGACCCCCTAGTTGCTTTATTTCTTTTGTAGTCTGAGGCTGCACTGCTTGTCGGGGCATGTGTTTAACTTTGTACAACTTTTTGAGGATGATTGTATATGCATATATTCATCTTTTGCTTGTATGATCTTTATCTGAGTAGATGTTATTATGATAATGATGATGCATGATTTAGTGAATTACTTTGTTTATTTGTATTTTTGGGGTGTTACATTTATGGTATCAGAGCAGTTAGATTCTCAGGATAACCTAGAGGGTTGGGGCTTATTATGCTAGTTGTGTGTTAGAACTCTGATGTGTTTCTATGATAAGTGTTTGACTTCTTGATTACATCTTGTATTGTTAGAATGCCACCCGGACAGTCTCCTCCCCTCGACCGAGATATGAACCGGATGTTCGAGCCATAGAGCTTATGGCTACTACCATGCAGCAGCAGGGAGCTGCCATGGCTCAGCAGCATCAGGCTGCTATGCAGGAGTTGCAGGCTTCCAGAGAGGCTACTTTGGCAGCCACCGCAGCAGCTGCAAACCCACCAGCCTCATCTTCGGTCAGTCAGCCACAGGTACAGGCTTTACTGGCAGACTTTCTGAAGCATGGGCCTCCTAAGTTTGCAGGAGACTCTACCCCAGATCAAGCTAACCTCTGGATGGAGAATATAGAGAAGATTTTTGATGTTACGAGAATGCCCGGAGGAGAAGAAGGTAGGCTTTGCTTTGCCTACATCTTTGGAGGGAGAAGCGAGTTACGGTGGAAAGGGGTGAAAAGGCTGATGGCTGTCGAGAGATGAGGAGATTAGGCTGGGAGGGTTTCGGGAGAAAGTTTCTCGGCAAGTACTTCCCAGCTAGTGCCAAGTTTGCAAAGGAGGCTGAGTTTCTGAAGTTAGAGCAGGGCAGCCTAACAGTGCATGAGTATGCTGCTCGCTTTGAGCATCTGTCTAGATTTTACTCACAGAGCTGCACTGAGGAGTGGTTGTGCAGCAAGTTTGAGGAGGGTCTGAGGCAAGAGCTGAAGGTGATTGTGGTACCTATGTATGTCACGGACTTTTCCGTCTTGGTGGAAAGAGCTAAGACTGCAGAAAGACTGGTGGCCGGAAATGTCAGGACCGTGAGGCCTCAAGTGGGAGGACCAGTGGTAGGCAGGGCTAGAGCTGAGCAGAGGACGCCCTACACTCGCCCCAGCGGTTGAGGGTAGTAGTTCGGTGCAGCCCAGTCATGTGGGGATGAGATGTTTCGAGATGCGGAGGACGGCACCTAGCTCACCAGTGCCAGTCCGGTCAGGACCACAGGAGGTGTTTCACTTGTGGCAGGATAGGACACCTTGCCAAACACTGTGGTGAGAGGAGGGGAGCTGCTCCTATTAGAGCTCCGCGGCCAGTCCATCCCGATGGTGGGGTTAGACCTAGAGCGGCCGGGCGAGTGTTTGCCATCACGGGTGCGAAGCTTCTCGGTCGAGACCAGTCCGGTCCAAGGTGCGTGCTCTATAGGCTGGTCATGTGTTGCATGTGTTGTTTGACTCTGGGGCGACACACTCCTTCGTGTCAAATAGATGTGTGGAGGAGCTGAGGCTACCGATTCGGGATCTCGAGTTAGATTTATGTGTTTCTACACCAACATCTAACTTGGTGATTGCTTCTAGAGTGTGCATAGGCTGCTCGGTGATTGTTGAAGGACGCAAGTCAAAGGTGAACTTAATTTGTTTACCTTTGAAGGACCTAGATGTGATTCTAGGCATGGATTGGCTATCTACCAATAGGGTTTTGATAGACTGTGGCTTGAAGCAGTTGGTTTTCCCGGACCCGGGGATGTAGAGTTGGTTTCAGCTCGGCGAGGCATGGAAGGATATAGTTGATGGAGCTCGGTGTTTTATGATCCTAACCCATGTGGAGGAGGAGAGGGACCGAGGAGTGGATATACCGGTGGTTAAAGATTTTACAGATGTATTTCCAGAGGAAGTGCCTGGTTTACCTCCTAAAAGAGAGGTGGAGTTTTCTATAAATCTAGTACCTGGAGCAGGACCAGTTTCTATGGCACCTTACAGGATGGCTCCAGCTGAGCTGAGTGAACTGAAGAAGCAGATAGAAGATCTTCTAGATAAGCAGTTCATCAGGCCTAGTGTATCACCGTGGGGAGCACCAGTGTTACTGGTGAAGAAGAAGGATGGAGGATCCAGACTGTGCATAGACTACCGACAGCTGAACAAGTTGACCATCAAGAACAAGTATCCATTGCCCGGGATAGATGACTTGATGGATCGGTTGCATGGGGCTACGAGTGTTCTCAAGATAGATTTGAGGTCTGGATACCATCAGATTTTGGTGAAAACTGAAGATGTGCAGAAGACAGCTTTCAGGTCCAGATATGGCCACTATGAGTATGTGGTAATGCCTTTTGGGGTGACTAATGCGCCAGCCATCTTCATGGACTACATGAATAGGATATTCAGACCCTTTTTGGATAAGTTTGTGGTAGTCTTTATAGATGACATCCTCATCTACTCGCATAGTGTTGAGGAGCATGGAGAACACCTGAGGACAGTTTTGGGCATTCTGAGAGAGAAGCAGTTGTATGCCAAACTTTCCAAATGTGAGTTTTGGCTGAGTGAGGTGAAGTTCTTGGGGCATGTTGTATCAGCGGAGGGCATTTACGTGGATCCCTCCAAAGTGGAGGCGATACTTGAGTGGGAGCGCCCTAAATGCAGTGTCGGAAATAAGGAGTTTTGTGGGTTTAGCGGGCTACTACAGGAGATTCATAGAGGGCTTTTCTAAGATAGTAGCCCCTCGACCGGATTGACCGGGAAGGATCAACCTTTCGCATGGACGGACAAGTGTGAGCAGAGTTTCTTAGAGTTGAAGGAAAGGTTGACCGGTTCTCCCATCCTGGTTATCCCAAACCCGGAGGACACTTTTGAAGTCTTTTGTGATGCATCTCTTTTGGGGTTGGGTTGTGTTTTGATGCGAGAACAATAAGGTGGTGGCTTATGCTTCTAGACAATTGAAGAATCATGAGAAGAACTATCCCACCCATGATTTGGAATTGGCAGTTGTGGTGTTTGCCTTGAAGATCTGGAGGCATTACTTGTTTGGGGCCAAGTTTGAGGTGTTCGGTGATCATAAGAGTCTAAAGTACCTCTTTGATCGGAAGGAGGCTGAACATGAGGCGAGAGAAGGTGGATGGAGCTCACGAAAGATTATGACTTTCGGTTGATGTACCACCCGAGGCAAGGCCAATGTGGTTGCGAGATGCTTTGAGTAGGAAGACCATTGGCATGTACGCACTGATGGTAAGGGAACATGAGTTGATTGAGCGGTTTAGAGACCTTAACCTCGGTGTAGAGTTCTCTGCTGACCACATCAGTTGCAGTAAACTGGTAGTCACTAGTGATTTTCTTGAGGTGGTCAAGGAAAGGCAAGCGGTTGATGCCCACCTGAGGGCATAGTTGGCGAGTCTCGGTGAGGGACGGCCTCGGGAGTTTCTAGTGGGGTCGAGATGGGATCTTGAGATTCAAGGGCGGGGTGTGTATACTGATGATGCAGCGGTGAAGAAGTTGGTCCTAGAAGAAGGGCACAAGAGTAGGCTTAGTACGCATCCTGGCATGACTAAGATGTATCGGGACCTGAAGAAATCCTTACGGTGGCACTGGTATGAAGAGGGAGATAGCCATGTATGTGGCTAGGCTGTTTGACTTGTCGGAAGGCAAAGATAGAGCACCAAAGGCCAGGTGGTATGCTTGGCGATTAGAGGTACGAGAATGGAAGTGGGACAGTATAGCTATGGATTTCATCACCCACCTACCACGAGACAGTCAAAGGACACGACTCGGTATGGATGATTGTGGACGAGGCCGACTAAGAGTGCACACTTCCTACACTGTGAACTTGAGGACTTCTATGGACGAGGCTAGCACGATTGTACATCGAGAGAGATAGTAAGGCGCACGGCATCCCCTCCGGTATAGTGTCGAGACAGAGATCCCGGTTCACCTCTCGTTTTTGGCGAGACTCTACAAGCGGCCTTGGGTACTAGATTGAGATTGAGTACTGACCTATCACCCTCGAGACGGATGGGCGGTCCGAAAGGGCGATCTGAGACTTTGGAGGATCTGTTGAGATCTTGTGTGCTAGACCATCTTGGTAGCTGGGATGAGATCTTACCCTTGGTTGAATTCACTTATAATAATAGTTTCCACTCTAGCATTGGGATGGCACCCTATGAGGCGTTGTATGGGAGGAAGTGTAGGACTCCCTTGTGTTGGTTTCGAGGATGGAGAGAAGGTAGTGGTGGGGCTGAGTTACTTCGACGGACTGCGAGAAGGTGAAGATGATTCGAGGCAAGGATGAAGACTTCACGAGTCGTCGGAAGTCATATGCGAGATCAGAGGAGGAGACCACTTAGAGTTTGAGGTAGGAGAGCATGTGTTTCGAGGGTGACACCTATGGCTGGAGTAGGCGAAGTCATGAAGCCAAGGAAGGCGACTCCTAAGTTTATTGGGCCATATCAGATTCTCAGGAGGATTGGACCAGTAGCTTATGAGCTAGCTCTACCTCCCCCTCTGTCCAGATTGCATAGTGTTTTTCATGTCTCCCAGTTGAGGAAGTACATATTTGATCCCAGTCACATTTTGGAGTCGATGAGGTACGGATCGGAGAGGACTTGTCTTTTGAGGCCACTCCCATCGGGATCATAGACGTTCGGCTCGGGCGGCTCGGGAGAAAGACCATCGGTATGGTCAAAGTGTTGTGGGATACTAAAGCTGGTGATTCCACTTGGGAGTTGGAGGAGCGAGATGAGGAAGGTTTACCGCATCTTTTTGCTTGGTGAGTTTCATTTTCGTGGACGAAAATTTTGTAGTTGGGGAGAATGTAAGAACCTACAAAATAATTGACTGAGAAAGGGATAGAGTATTAAAATATTAAGGAACAAAAGAGTGGGACCCACGTCCTTAAGTATTTAATTCCATTTGTTCTTCATTATTCAAATAACACTATCTCTCCTCTTTCACTCATTCTCTAGAGCTCTTTTCTCTTCTTCCTTTCTCCCTTCGATTTCTTGACGGTTTGTTGTCCGATTGAAGGCGGAGACCGCCTACTGCGACGAGCGTCACGAGAGCAACGTTTTGCCGTCGAGAATCTTCGATTAGGTGAGTTTTCAAATTCGCACCTTTTAGGGTTCCAATTTGGGGATTTTCGTTCTTCGCGCAATTTCATGTCGCAGGCGCTGTTTTGGGCTTGCTCTTCCTCTGTGAAGTGTTGGGACGAGTGCTAATGCTCGTCGTTTTGCGTTTAGGTACCCCTAGAGTACTAAGTGAGCACTTAGAGGAAAAAGGAGCACTTTTGGTGATAGAGGAACTGCGGGAGCAAGCGGTAAGGGGAAGTCTTAAATTTAGTCTCTTTAAAAGCTTCAATGAAAAGTGGGAAATTCCCGGTTGATTGAGGGATTGAATCTGCTTAGGTGCCTTTTTTTAGCTAAGGTGAAGCGAAAGGCATTTTGTGCGTTAAATTGAGTTTCTCTTTTGTGAGCTTGATGCATTATGTTGAAATACCATTTAGTTCATAAATTGTTGAATTAAACTTGATTTGAGTAGAAGTGAATTGGAATATACTTGTTATGTGTATGATGGATTTCATTTGGATATGAATTTGATTGAATCTCAACTTGTTGTGATGAATGTGAGTAGTTAATGAGTAGAAATTGGCGGGAATTGTTCTATGTGATGAATGAATGTTGAATGGGATGACCAATGCCCCAAGCCGAGTATGATTGTATTGCTTTAGGCTGGTGATGAGCTATGCGCTATAAATTGTGTAAATTGAGCGGGTCAAAGTTGGAAAATGACCAAGTTTTAGGGAGATCTTTGTCCAATTTTGGTCGGCCCTCGCCCAAGCGAGCCCTGTTCTCGCTTAGGCGAGATTCTTCCAGTGGCAAGAGTTGGTCTCTGTCCAACTCTCGCCCAGGCGAGCCCTGGTCTCGCTAAGCGAGACCACTTCCGGTGGCAAAGAATTGGTTACGGCTGGTCTCGCCCGAGGCGAGAACCCTGCACCCAGATTGTGTTTCTTTTATGAAATTGAAGAATGTATGACTTGTGTTATATGAGATTGATATATGTTGAGCTATATGATGTGAAATTGAGGAATGATATGTTGTGATGAAGATATTTGAGGGGTTACTTGGCGGTAAGGCCAGAGGGATAATTTCATGAGGTACCTGGCAGTAAGACCAATGGGTTATATTGAGGTGGAACAAGTTTGAATGATTGTGGTGTGTTGTGCTTGTATGTGATAATAGTAGTGTGTATGGACTAGGGATTTCCTGATGGAATATCCGGACTTCACTGATGATCAGAGTCACGTAGACACTGTCATCAGTTGTGAGAAGTCGACGGAGATTGGATTAGGATGACCTACGGGAAAAGGCCTAATTCTTTCACCCTGACTCACATGGTGGTAGAGGTTGAGATATAATATTTAATCCCCATGTCGTGTATCAGGTGTTAGTTCCAGCTGTCTGAGTCCATACAGTCTTCCGGAAGTCGTCAGTCTTATGTGTGTGATTGTGATTGCCATAGCCTTCGGTAGGCTGATTGATTGAATAGTGTGGATGATTAAATTAATGTTCGTGTATAGACTTAATTATGAAAATATTGATTTTTGGCTTACCCCTTTTCTTTCATGGTTTGAATTTGTACCTGCTATGATCGTGTTTTGACACGGGAGCAGATGACAGGAGAGACGTGGCTTCAGGCAGTGGGGCCAAGCTAGAGAAAAGCTAGACCCCCTTAGCTGCTTTATTTCTTTTGTAATCTGAGACTGCCTGCTTGTCGGGGCATGTGTTTAACTTTGTACAACTTTTTGAGGATGACTGTATATGCATATATTCATCTTTTGCTTGTATGATCTTTATCTGAGTAGATGTTATTATGATAATGATGATGCATGATTTAGTGAATTACTTTGTTTATTTGTATTTTTGGGGTGTTACATTACAT
>JAMXMO010000115.1:0-11314 GCA_030347555.1 Lablab purpureus
TTTCTAGCCATTTATTTAGACCTTTTAGCCGATTATTCTGATAGTCCAGTTTCTTTGCTTCATCATGTAATTCTCACGAATGCATCAAACAAGGTGTCATAATTCTCACTCGATATCAGAATCACACAGAACTTACTTGGCTAGATGTTTCTTCATTAGCTACAAGGCACAAATTGGCTTGGTTTTGGATTCGAATCTGAATTTGATGATTTCTTTGGAATCACTTGTCATCCCGAGGCCATATAAGCTTTCTTGCCTTTCTTGAAGTGCTTGATTGCGTTTGTCTTTATCTCTTCTTTCATTCTTTTACGGGCTTCTATCTTTTCTTTGATTCAAAGAGGACAATCTACCTTGACATGTCCTAGGCTGCCCATGATTAAAGCAAGAGAAGTTAGAGGAATTAAAATCAGATTTTTCTGGTGTACCTCTTCTGATTTTCTTGGAACCTGTCTTTTGGATAATTCTTCCTCTTTAAGAACTTTCCAAACTTCTTAACTAGACATAGCAAATTACGTACTTTCATCTTCTTTCTCTTCATCACTCTTTAAGCATTCCTTGGCTTTTAGTGCAAGACTCTTGTTACTGTTTATCGAGGTTTCAAGTTGATCAAGCACGCTTAGCTCCAGCTCGTGTTCCACTGAGTTTTCCAAACAAAGTTGCAATGTTCATGACAGTCAAATCCTTTGTTTCAAGGATTGCTTGTGACTTTCGGTTGCCGACTCCTACTTAAGCATTTGAGAACCTTTATGTTGAGCTCTTCATCATCAAACTTCTTTCCTAAACCCAGCAGATGATTCACTATGTGTGTAAAGCGCTTCTGCACGTCTTGAATGCTCTCTCCAGGTTGCATTCGAAACATCTCATACTCTTGTATGAGGGTGTGCTTTCTTGCTCTTTTCACTTCTATTGTTCCTTCATGGGTAACTTGAAGAATATCCCACATTTCTTTAGCTGTTGTGCATTGAGAAACCCTGAAAAATTCATCAAGATTTAGAGCAGAGGTTAAAATATTTTTTGCCTTACTGTCAAACTAGGCCTTTTTATTTTCTGCATCAGTCCACTGATCCCATGGCTTTTCAATCAAGTTTCCATCTTCAGCCTTCATAGTTGGAATGAAAGGACCATTAATCACTTTGCATCCCACACGCCTCTATCAACGGACTCGAAGAAGATCTTCATTACGGCTTTCCGGAAGGGATAATTCGCTCCTACAAAGAGTGGAGGTGCATTGGTAGATGCTCCTTCGACAAAGGAAGCTTGTCACCCATCTTGAATCTTTCTTGAGTACCTTACAAGAACACTGCTCTTGATACCAATTGTTAGATGCGAAATTATATCAAGAAGGGGGTTGAATTGATATAAAGCTTTATTGAAAACTTTTTCGTATCGAGAAAATTCTTCGGTGCGATTCTCGAGAATTAGCCAGTCGATTATTGCAAAATAGTAGGTTAGTTCTTAATGCGAGAATTTAACGAGATGATGAAGGAAGAGAAAAGATAACACCAAGAATTATACTGGTTCGTTCTTTGTGCAAGAACTACATCCAGTTGGTGATCTGCAACTCCACAGATCCTAATCACTATCAAAAATGTATTCTTTACAACAAATCTTTCTTGAACACTACAAGAAAATCAAAGAACCTATTCTAAACACTATAGAACAGTTCTAAACAACCTGACTCACACTGAGTCACTGTGATCACCCCAATCACAGTGAACAGGGTTCTAAAACCCACCTACAAATCTCTAACCCGAGATCAAAGAATACAAGATACAGTGAAAGAAAAATTCTTCTTGAAAAGTAAGAACGATGAATGAAAATTTTGCAGATCCCTTTGCTCCGAATGTTTGCAACTCTTGAGTGTTTTCTCTTGAATTCTTTCGCACTTTGATTCGTCCTTGAGAGTTGTATATATAGGCAAAGATCAGAGCTATGGGTCGTGCTCTCTTTAAGTCTTTAAAACCCGCGTTCTGCACTTTTCTGCATAAGGAGGGGTCTGGAACAAAATAGTCGATCGAAGCAACAAACCGGTTAGCTATTTTCATTAAACCTGTATTCCTGGTACATTAATGAAAATAGTCGACTAAAGCAACGAGGATTAGCGGACTAATTGATGAAAAACAAAATCAGCAGTTATCATATTTCAATTAGCTAGTTATATACGAGATAATCTAACATCTTAGAAATGCTAAATCAGTTTAAGAACCATTAATCACAAACCCAGCACATTCTAAAAACAATCATCAAAGCTTTGTAAACATCATCAAATCTCAAATCAGCAACAACTGAAAATCAAGATCCTTATGGCAGACAAAAATCAATCTTTTGCTGAAGGTGCATCTATTCATAGACCACCACTCTTTACAGGTGAAAACTATCCTTTTTGGAAAAGAGGATGGAGATTTTCCTTAGGTCTAATGATCAAGGCGTTTGGGATGCAATTGTAAATGGTCCATATATTCCTATGACTGTTGTTAATCAAGTGCAGTTACCCAAAGTAAGAGCAAGTTGGACGAAGGATGAGTACAATGAACATTAATGCGATATAAGGGCATGTAATATGATATCATCTCGCCTTAACTATTGATGAGTTTTACGAGGTTGTCGATTGCACTACAGACAAAGGAGATGTGGGACACTCTAGAAGTCACACATGAAGGAACGGAGGATATCAAGAGATCAAGAAAGAATACCTTGATCCAAGAATACGAGATGTTCCGGATGAGTAAAGGGAAACCATCTACGATGTTCGAAAAGATTTACTCACATTGTAAATCACCTCAAGGCATTAGGTAAGAAATTTGACACTGAGGAGTTAAATGTGAAAATTTTAAAATCTTTGGACAGGACGTGGCAACCCAAAGTGACGGCTATCACGGAATCGAAGAATCTCACAAGCATGAACATGAAAACTCTCTTTGGAAAGCCTAGAGAACACGAAATTGAGCTTGGACGTTTCAAAGGAGAAGAGGAAGACGTCAAGAGGAAAGGTGTTGCTCTTAAAGCGGAATCCTACAAGGATGAGAGTAGTGATTCAGATGATAATCTTGAATGCAGTGACATCAGCTTGTTCGTCAAGAAATACAAGAAGTTCATCAAAAACAAAAACAAAGGGAATTTCAAGAAAGGTAAGAAAGCTGAAAATTTAAATTCTCTTGATAACTTTAAATGCTATGGTTGTGGAAAAAGGGGACACTTGAAGTCGGATTGCCCCAACATCAAGAAAGATGAAGAAAAGGTCAAGAAACACAAAAATGTTGGCATATTTCAAGACAAGTGTTAATGAAGTCTTCCAGAGTTTTAATGAAGTCTTAAAGTTTTGATGATGAAGATTTAATACGATTCAATCAACATTAAAGACTTGTGCCATCTCACAAAGGAAGGTTGCTTGGTAGAAAAAGGAAAGGCATAAAGAGTGTTTAAAGCTTTCAAGAGAGAAGATTGATGAAGATTTTCTCAAGAGCTGAAGGATCGAGAGTAGAAGGTTACGTTTTGGGTGTTGGATAAAAGAATAAGTCATAAATCCCATTCAAGACCTTCCCAAACAAGAGAGCAATTTTCTACGCTTTTAATCGATTATGATACGTAGATAATCGATTATTTAACTTAAAATTTGAATTAAAAATGTTTAATCGAACTAAATAATCGATTAAGTGTTTTTGATAATCGATTATATTGATTCACGGGTTAATATAATCGATTATGGCCTTAATCTAATCGATTATATCAGAGCGAAATTAGTTTTCCAGTTTTTAAACATGATATAATCGATTAAGCTTTTTATATAATCGATTAAATGAGTCGTTTTGCGAAATCAATACCAAATCAACCTAAGAATGGAAACTTTGAAAATGCTCCAAAGCTGAGGTTGAGGTGGTGGTTCTTCATCATCTTCATCCATTGCAGCAGCTTCCTCATCTCTTTGCCTGAACCTATTGCCTTGTTCTATAAGGCCCATGTGCCTTAGAACATTCTTCCCTATCTTGTTGTTGCTAAGCAAGATTTGCTTGTTTTCCCCTTCAAGATCTACACCTTTATATTCTAATATCTTTGAAATGAACACAGCATAGGGTAAAGCAAAAGATGAAAGCCTAGTGGCTTTAAACATATTATCTAAAATAATGGAGGGCCAATCAATGCTAACATTATTAAGGAAGCCATACATTAAAAGAATGTCCTCCTTAGTAAGTTGGGCATGATTGGTGCCTCTAGCAACAAGAATCCATACAATGACATAATGTAACATGCGTTCATTCAACTTAACATTACCAACTTTGTACAAGTTTTCCACTTGTAGATTTGGATCCTTGCAGAATTTGCGGAACTCCACCAGCTTATTGAAATCCTCAAAGCCATAAGTAATGTTGATGCCTTGGGTGGATAAGCCAGCAACATTGTTCCAAACCTCTTCATCAAGGTAGATTCTAACACCCTTCACCTTGGTGCTAGGACTAGCTGTCCTTGAAGTCAGATTCATGTAGAACACTCTGATTAAGTCTGGATAATATGCTCCTTCCATTTCTACAAAGTTTTGTAGTCCACTTGCAACTAAACAATCCTGAAAAGTGAAACCATGAGTTCTGAAAAAATTACAAGATAGATATTTAGGAGTGAGGATCTTCCTGTCTTTCCATTTGTTCACAAAACCAATCTGCATATCCTCATCTGAAATCCATCCAGCAAGTGTTGGTGGTCTCCTTTCTTGTTGTTGGGATGTCATGGGCTCTTTGCCTCTCCTCCTTGAGGGCATCTTTCTCCTTCTTTGATCAGCCATGTGTATGTAGAATGGACAAAGAAAAGAGCACAAACGAGATAACAGAGAGACAGAGTAATCACAGAACCAGAAATTCGCACAGAAAAGGAATGAATAGCAGAAAATCAGCAAGAGTGAGAGAGAGTGAATGTAGCACTTTTAATTCTCAATCTAGCTATTTATAGGCAAGGAATCCGGTCATAAAGCACTGAATTAATGTAAATATAGCCGTTTGAAAACGAATATAGCCGTTACAATTAAAAACCACGTGAATTGGAGCCCAACGTTCGAAAAAACAGTGTGCAGAAAAACACAGAACGTCCCATTTAATCGATTATGTTCCTCACTTAATCGATTATTTGCCTTCAAAATTTTCAGAAAACGAAAACCCAGAAATTTAATCGATTATGTGCATTCCTTAATCGATTAAATTGCTCCCCAGCGATTTAATCGATTATGTTATGAACTTAATCGATTATGTTTTAAAACATCTTTAAAAACAGCGCTTTTAATCGATTAACACACGAAAACAAATCGATTAAATACGGAAAATTTCGTAAAACACATAATTAACATAAAAAACAACAATAAACATCAATCAATCAACAGATTTATCATCAACAATTCCTAGATCTCTTCGAAGCTCATAAAATCTATCTCTAGGCAAAGGTTTGGTGAAGATATCAGCTAATTGATGTTTGGTATCTATATATTCTATAATGCAATCACCTTTAGCTATATGATCTCTAATGAAATGATGTCTAATTTCTATATGCTTTGTCTTAGAATGCATGATAGGGTTCCTAGTCAAATTAATGGCACTAGTGTTATCACACTTAAGAGGGATATGATCTAAAAGATATCAAAATCTTCTAATTCTTTGCTTCATCCACGGTATTTGAGCACAACAACTCCCTGCTGCTATATACTCAGCTTCTGTGGTTGAAAGAGCAACACTAGCCTGTTTCTTAGAATGCCATGAAACTAAAGAACATCCTAAAAGATGACATGTACCACTAGTACTCTTCCTATCAACTCTACAGCCACCATAATCTGAGTCAGAAAAACCTATGATACTAGGTGAGGCTCCTGAAGGGTACCATAAACCAAAGGATTTTGTTCCTCTAAGGTACTTAAGGATTCTCTTAACGGCCTTTAGGTGTGACTCTCTAGGATTGGATTGAAACCTAGCACAAACACACACACTTTGCATAATATCAGGTCTACTAGCAGTAAGATAAAGTAATGATCCGATCATACCTCGATACCTTGTTTGATCTACAGCCTTACCACTTAAATCTTGATCTAGATAACAAGATGTAGCCATGGGAGTTGCAGCTTCCTTGGAACTTTCCATCTCAAATTTCTTTAAGATTTCGTTGCAATACTTTGTTTGACATATAAATATGCCTTTCTTCAATTGTTTGATTTGCAAACCAAGAAAGAAATTTAATTCTCCCATCATAGACATTTCAAACTCTCCCTGCATATTACTAGCAAACTCTTGGCAAAGATCATCATTAGTTGATCCAAATATGATATCATCAACATAAACTTGAACAATAAGAATATGGTTCTTAGATTTCTTAATAAAAGGAGTAGAATCAACTTTAAAAGAATTTTTAGTTTGCTTCCCTTTTGACAAGCTGCACATATTTTGTTCTTTTCAAAAATCAGTTTTGGCAAACCAATTACTAACTCTTTAGATATGAGTTTACTTAGATGAGGCATATGAATGTGAGCAGCTCTTCTATGCCATAACCATGGATCCTCTTCTTTCGCAACTAAACAAGATAAATTACTAGATGTAGATGCACAATCAATATCAATCAAATAAATATTATTATGTCTCTTACCAATGAGGGCGATTTCATTTGAGTCCTTGTGATGAATTTTGCAAAGATCACTATCAAAAGTTACCTTTAAACCTTTATCACAAAGTTGACTAATGCTTAGCAAATTGTGCTTCAACCCATCAACAAGAAGAACATCATGAATCTTCAAAGATTCTCCAATCATTCCACTACCAATGATTTTTCCCTTGTTGTTGTCACCATAGGTTACAAAACCTTGTTCTTTCTTTTTGAAGCTTTTGAATTTGCTTTTATCACCCGTCATGTGTCTTGAACAACCACTATCAAGGTACCATAATGACTTTTTAGACTTGGGACCAACCTGCATCATAAACAAAAATATTTAGGTCCCCTAAAGTCACTTATTAGGGTCCTCATGGGTTAGAAACAGTTTTTCCTTTGGGAACCCATTTGTATTTCCCATTAGGAACACTAAAACGTTTAATATTGCATTTATTCACTGAATGACCTTTATGCATACAATAAAAACATGTAGGAACATTTGTTTTTCTTGAATTATATGCATTTTTATAAAACTTCTTTATAGGAACATTTGGTTTATTAAAGAAATTTTTATTTTCAAAAACCTTATTTGAATTTGATGATTCTCCTTTTACAAAAACAGTTTTGGTAGGTTTATGATTATATTTGAAATTATAGCCAAGTCCTGCTTTTCATATATACCTTTTTGCACATTCAAAACATTATTCAAATTATTATTTCCCATTGTAATTTTCGAAATAGATGTTTCAAGATAAGAAACTTTGTTAGCAAGAACATTACAATTTTCACAAATAGGAATTTTTGTTTTGCATTTGCAAGGAATTTTAGCTTTTCCAAATCCTCTTTTAAAACCTTTTTCTCTTCTTCCAAATCAGAATTTTTCTTTTCAAGACTCTTGTAGTCATTTTTTAATTTATTATGAAAAGAAGTAAGTTTTTCAGATTTTTCACATAAATCTAGAAACTCTTCAAGCAATTCATCATAATTATCTGGAAGACCAAAATCACTTACCTTGCTACATGTGGATTCAGCATCATCATCCGCCATGAGACAAATGTTTGCTTCTTCTTACGATTCACTTGCACTTAGAAGAACTCACTTCATTATCTTCCCAAGCGATGTATGCTTTCTTTTTCTTCTTATCAAAAGGCTTTTGTATTTCTTGACCTTTTCTTCATCCTTCTTGATGTTGGGGCAATCCGACTTCAAGTGTCCCCTTTTTCCACAACCATAGCATTTAAAGTTATCAAGAGAATTTAAATTTTCAGTTTTCTTACCTTTCTTGAAATTCCCTTTGTTCTTGTTCTTGATGAACTTTTTGTATTTCTTGACGAACAAGCTGATGTCACTGCATTCAAGATCATCATCTGAATCACTACTCTCATCCTTGTAGGATTCTGCTTTAAGAGCAACACCTTTCCTCTTGACGTCTTCCTCTTCTCCTTTGAAACGTCCAAGCTCCATTTCGTGTTCTCTAAGCTTTCCAAAGAGAGTTGTCATGTTTATGCTTGTGAGATTCTTCGATTCCGTGATGGCCGTCACTTTGGGTTGCCATGTCTGTCCAAAGATTTTAAAATTTTCACATTTAATTCCTCGAGTGTCAAATTTCTTACCTAACGCCTTGAGGTGATTTACAATGTGAGTAAATCTCTTTTGAACGTCATAGATGGTTTCCCCTTTGCTCATCCAGAACATCTCGTATTCTTGAATCAAGGTATTTTTCCTTGATCTCTTGACATCCTCCATTCCTTCATGTGTGACTTCCAAAGTGTCCCACATCTCCTTTCTTTGTAGTGCAATCGGACAACCTGTAAAACTCATCAAGCAGTTAAGGCGGATGCTATCATATTACACGCCCTTATGTCGTGCTTGATTTTGATTGTATTCATCCTTGGTCCAACTTGCTCTCACTTTGGGTACCTTCGCATCATTAACAACAGATCATAGGAATATATGGACCATTTACAATTGCATCCCAAACGCCTTGATCATTAGACCTAAGAAAAATCTCCATCCTCTTTTTCCAAAAAGGATAGTTTTCACCTGTAAAGAGTGGTGGTCTATGAATAGATGCACCTTCAGCAAAAGTTTGATTTTTGTCTGCCATAAGGATCTTGTTTTTGAGTAATTTTCAAAAAACCAGCTCTGATACCAATTGTTAAATAAAGACGGCAGTATAAAAACCAAGAGGTGGGGTGAATTGGATTTTTAATAAACTTTTCCCTTTTAAATAAATTTCCAGATTTTGAAAAACTTTCAAAAACTAGGATGCGGATTTTTCTTAACCTTTGATTTACGCGGTTTGAGTTGCAATCGTTAATATGATCCACAATAACAAAGAGATAGGGAAAGAGAAGAACACAAAGATTTATACTTTGGTTCGGATTAAGCCAATCCTACGTCCAGTTCCCAACCACCACAAATGCGTGATGATCACCCCACTATCTTTAAATGAAATTACAAACACCAGTTCATGCAATAACAAATAAAGATAAAGGAACACCTCCTTAGACACACTAAGGATGAAACACCTCCCCAGACACACTTGAGGATGAAACCCACCTCTCTTGACACACAAGAGATGAACACACCTCCCTTGGAGCAGATCCAAGGGATGAATTTTCCCGTTTATAAAAGCAGTAAAAGAATACACACGATAATAGTGCTTTGGATAGAAAGCTTAAGCACAATGATCACCACTTCCAAAGACTTGTCAAACTTGAGAGAGCAGGAAAGCGGTTTTGAAAAGCTAAGGCGCAGAAACACTTTGAATATTTGTGTTTAATCAGATGTGCTTAACCTAAGACATTCTCTTTCATTTTATAATTCGAAAATGCTCCAAAGTTTCAATTCTTAGGTTGATTTGGTATTGATTTCGCAAAAACGACTCATTTAATCGATTATATAAAAAGCTTAAGGTCAATAAACACAAAAAGCCTTTTGATAAGAAGAAAAAGAAGGCGTACATTGCTTGGGAAGATAATGAAGTAAGTTCTTCTGAAAGTGCAAGTGATTTGGAAGAAGAAGCAAACATTTGTCTCATGGCGCATGATGATGCTGAATCCACATGTAGCAAGGTAAGTGATTTTGGTCTTCCAAATAATTATGATGAATTGCTTGAAGAGTTTCTAGATTTATGTGAAAAATCTGAAAAACTTGCTAATTTGAATAACAAATTAAAAATGACTACAAAAGTCTTGAAAAGAAAATTGCTGATTTGGAAGAAGAGAAAAAGGATTTAGAAAAGCAAAATTCCTTGCAAATGCAAAACAAAAATTCCTGTTTGTGAAAATTGTAATGTTCTTGCAAATAAAGTATCTTATCTTGAAACATCTCTTTCAAATATTACCATGGGAAATAAAAATCTAAATAATGTTTTAAAAGTGCAAAAAGGTTTATATGAAAAAGCAGGACTTGGTTATAATTTCAGATATAATCATAAACCTACCAAAACTGTTTTTGTGAAAGGAGAATCATCTAATTCAAGTAAGATTTTTGAAAATACAAATTTCTTTAATAAACCAAATGTTCCTATAAAGAAAGTTTATAAAAATGCATATATTCCAAGAAAAAAAAATGTTCCTACATGTTTTTATTGTATGCATAAAGGTCATTCGGTTAATAAATGCAATATTAAGCGTTTTAGTGTTCCTAATGGGAAATACAAATGGGTTCCCAAAGGAAAAACTGTTTCTAACCCATGAGGACCCTAATAAGTGACTTTAGGGGACCTAAATATTTTTGTTTATGATGCAGGTTGGTCCCAAGTCTAGAAAGTCATTGTGGTACCTTGATAGTGGTTGTTCAAGACACATGACGGGTGATAAAAGCAAATTCAAAAGCTTCAAAAAGAAAGAGCAAGGTTTTGTAACATATGGTGACAACAACAAGGGAAAGATCATTGGTAGTGGAGTGATTGGAGAATCTTTAAAGATTCATGATGTTCTTCTTGTTGATGGGTTGAAGCACAATTTGCTAAGCATTAGTCAACTTTGTGATAAAGGTCTAAAGGTAACTTTTGATAGTGATCTTTGCAAAATTCATCACAAGGACTCAAATGAAATCGCCCTCATTGGTAAGAGACATAATAATATTTATTTAATTGACATTGATTGTGCATCTACATCTAGTAATTTATCTTGTTTAGTTGCGAAAGAAGAGGATCCATGGTTATGGCATAGAAGAGCTGCTCACATTCATATGCCTCATCTAAGTAAACTCATATCAAAAGAGTTAGTAATTGGTTTGCCAAAACTGATTTTTGAAAAGAACAAACTATGTGCAGCTTGTCAAAAAGGGAAGCAAACTAAAAATTCTTTTAAATCAAAAAATGTTGTTTCCACTTCTAAACCTTTAGAATTATTGCACATGGATTTATTTGGTCCCTCTAGAACAAAAAGTTTTGGTGGCAATTATTATGCTCTTGTGATTGTTGATGATTACTCTAGATTTACTTGGACTCTCTTTCTTTCATCTAAAAGTGATGCTTTCAAAGAATTTAGAAAATTTGCCAAGGTTATTCAAAATGAAAAGGATTTGAAAATCAAGTTTTTAAGAAGTGATCATGGCGTTTTGAGGCTGATGTCAGTAAGCACAGCTTGTTATGTTTTAAATAGAGTTTTAATAAGACCTATTTTGAAATTAACACCTTATGAGCTTTTCAAAGGAAGAAAACCAAATATTTCTCATTTCAAAATTTTTGGAT
>JAMXMO010000128.1:0-87500 GCA_030347555.1 Lablab purpureus
CAAATTACAAAAATTGAGTTTTTTGTGTAAAACAAAAGTTCGGATCGAAATAATATTTGAATTTCAAAGTTACGAAAAATTGAGTTTTTTTGTGTAAAACAAAACTACGGATCGAGAATAAAATATAAATTCGCAAATTAGGAAATATTGATTTTTTTTGTAAAAAAAAGTACGGATAAAAAATGAAATATAAATTTCCGAGTTGTGAAAAATTAAGTTTTTTTTTTAAACAAAAGTACGGATCGAAAATAAAGTTTAAATTTCAAAATTATGAAAAATTGAGTTTTTTTGTGTAAAACAAAAGTACGGATTGAGAATAAAATATAAATTCCCAAATTAGGAAAAATTGATTTTTTTTGTAAAAAAAAGGTACAAATAAAAAACAAAATATCAATTTCCGAGTTATGAAAAAGTCAGTTTTTTTTTGTGAAAGAAAAGTACGAATCGAAAATAAAATATAATTTTCTAAATTAGCAAAAAGTGGGTTTTTTTTTAAAAACAAAGGTACGGATCGAGAATAAATTTTAAATTTCGAAATTACGAAAAATTGAGTTTTTTTGTATAAAAAAAGTATGAATCGACAATAAAATATAAATTTCCAAATTATGAAAACATTTAGTTTTTTTTTGTAAAACAAAAGTTCGGATCGAAAATAACATATAAATTTCCAAGTGATGAAAATTTGAGTTTTTTTTGTTAAACAAAAGTACGGATCGAAAATAAAATATAAATTTCCAAATTATGAAAAATTGAGTTTTTTTGGTAAAACAAAGGTACGGATAGAGAATAAAATTTAAATTTCGAAATTACGAAAAATCGAGTTTTTTTGTGTAAAACAAAAGTACGGATCGAGAATAAAATATAAATTCCCAAATTACAAAAGTTAAGTTTTGGTGTAAAACAAAAGTTCGGATCGGAAATAAAATTTGACTTTCGAAGTTACGAAAAATTGAGTATTTTTGTGTAAAACAAAACCCGAGAATAAAATATAAATGAAAAATTAGTAAAAATTGAGTTTTTTTGTGTAAAACAAAAGTACGGATCGAAAACAAAATTCAAATTTCAAAATTACGAAAAATTGAGTTTTTTTGTGTAAAACAAATGTACATATCGAAAATAAAATTTAAATTTCAAAATTACGAAAAATTGAGTTTTGTTTAGTAAAACAAGAGTACGGATTGAGAATAAAGTAGAAATTCCCAAATTAGGAAAAATTGATTTTTTTTTTGTAAAAAAAAGGTACAGATCAAAAACAAAATATAAATTTCCGAGTTTTGAAAAAGTGAGTTTTTTTTGTGAAAGAAAAGTACGAATCGAAAATAAAATATAATTTTCCAAATTAGGAAAAATTGGGTTTTTTTTGTAAAACAAAGGTACGGATCGAGAATAAATTTTAAATTTCGAAATTACAAAAAATTGAGTTTTTGTGGATAAAAAAAAGCATGAATCGATAATAAAATATAAATTTCCAAATTGTGAGAAAATTTAGTTTTTTTTTCTAAAACAAAAGTACGGATTGAAAATAACATATAAATTTCTGAGTTATGAAAAATTGAGTTTTTTTTGTAAAAAAAAAGTACGGATCGAAAATAAAATATAAATTTCCAAATTATGAAAAATTGAGTTTTTTTGGTAAAACAAAGGTACGGATCGAGAATAAAATTTAAATTTCGAAATTACGAAAAATAGAGTTTTTTTGTGTAAAACAAAAGTACGGATCGAGAATAAAATATAAATTCCCAAATTACAAAAGTTGAGCTTTTTGTGTAAAACAAAAGCTCGGATCGAAAATAAAATTTGAATTTCAAAGTTACGAAAAATTGACTTTTTTTTGTGTAAAACAAAACCACGGATCGAGAATAAATATAAATGAAAAATTAGTAAAATTGATTTTTTTTTGTAAATCAAAAGTACGGATCGATAATAAAACATAAATTTCCGAGTTATGAAAAATTGAGTTTTTTTTTGTAAAACAAAAGTACGAATCGCAAATAAAGTTTTGTAAAATAAAAGTACGGATCGAGAATAAAATATAAATTGTGAAATTACGAAAAATTGAGTTTTTTTGTCTAAAAAGGTACTGATCGAGAATAAAATTTAAATTTCGAAATGTTGAAAAATGGAGTTTTTTTTTGTAAATGAAGTACGTATCGTGAACAAAATATAAATTTCAAAATTACGAAAAATTGAGTTTTTTTGTGTAAAACAAAAGTACGGATCGAAAACAAAATTTAAATTTTGAAATTACGAAAAATTGAGTTTTTTTGTGTAAAACAAATGTACATATCGAAAATAAAATTTAAATTTAAAAATTACGAAAAATTGAGTTTTTTTGTGTAAAACAAGAGTAGGGATTGAGAATAAAGTATAAATTCCCAAATTAGGAAAAATTGATTTTTATTTTTGTAAAAAAAATGTACAGATAAAAAAAATATAAATTTCCGAGTTATGAAAAAGTGAATTTTTTTTTTGTGAAAGAAAAGTACGAATTGAAAATAAAATATAATTTTCCAAATTAGGAAAAATTCGGTTTTTTTTGTAAAACAAAGGTACGGATCGAGAATAAATTTTAAATTTCGAAATTACGAAAAATTGAGTTTTTGTGTATAAAAAAAAGTATGAATCGATAATAAAATATAAATTTCCCAATTGTGAGAAAATTTAGTTTTCTTTTGTAAAACAAGAGTACGGATCGAAAATAACATATAAATTTCTGAGTTATGAAAAATGGAGTTTTTTTTTTAAAAACATTACGGATCGAAAATAAAATATAAATTTCCAAATTATGAAATATTGAGTTTTTTCGGTAAAACAAAGGTACGGATCGAGAATAAAATTTAAATTTCGAAATTACGAAAAATAGAATTTTTTTGTGTAAAACAAAAGTACGGATCGAGAATAAAATCTAAATTCCCAAATTACAAAAGTTGAGTTTTTTTGTGTAAAACAAAAGTTCGGATCGAAAATAAAATTTGAATTTCGAAGTTACGAAAAATTGAGTATTTTTTTGTAAAACAAAACCATGGATCGAGAATAAAATATAAACGAAAAATTAGTAAAAATTGATTTTTTTTGTAAAACAAAAGTACGGATCGAAAATAAAACATAAATTTTCGAGTTATGAAAAATTGAGTTTTTTTTTGTAAAACAAAAAGTACGAATAGCAAATAAAGTTTTGTAAAACAAAAGTATGGATCGAGACTAAAATATAAATTTTGAAATTACGAAAAATTGAGTTTTTTTGTCTAAAAAAGTACGGATCGAGAATAAAATTTAAATTTCGAAATGTTGAAAAATGGAATTTTTTTTGTAAAACAAAAGTACGTATCGTGAACAAAATATAAATTTCAAAATTACGAAAAATTGAGTTTTTTTGTGTAAAACAAAAGTACGGATCGAAAACAAAATTTAAATTTCAAAATTACGAAAAATTAAGTTTTTTTGTGTAAAAGAAATGTACATATCGAAAATAAAATTTAAATTTCACAATTACGAAAAATTGAGTTTTTTTTGTGTAAAACAAGAGTACGGATTGACAATAAAGTATAAATTCCCAGATTAGGAAAAATTGATTTTTTTTTGTAAAAAAAAGGTACAGATCAAAAACAAAATATAAATTTCCGAGTTATGAAAAAGTGAGTTTTTTGTGTGAAAGAAAAGTACGAATCGAAAATAAAATATAATTTTCCAAATTAGGAAAATTTGGGTTTTTTTTGTAAAACAAAGGTACGGATCGAGAATAAATTTTAAATTTTGAAATTACAAAAAATTGAGTTTTTGTGGATAAAAAAAAGCATGAATCGATAATAAAATATAAATTTCCAAATTGTGAGAAAATTTAGTTTTTTTTTCTAAAACAAAAGTACGGATCGAAAATAACATATAAATTTCTGAGTTATGAAAAATTGAGTTTTTTTTGTAAAAAAAGTACTGGATCGAAAATAAAATATAAATTTCCAAATTATGAAAAATTGAGTTTTTTTGGTAAAACAAAGGTACGGATCGAGAATAAAATTTAAATTTCGAAATTACGAAAAATAGAGTTTTTTTGTGTAAAACAAAAGTACAGATCGAGAATAAAATATAAATTCCCAAATTACAAAAGTTGAGTTTTTTGTTTAAAACAAAAGTTCGCATCGAAAATAAAATTTGAATTTCGAAGTTACGAAAAATTGAGTTTTTTTTGTGTAAAACAAAACCACAGATCGAGAATAAAATATAAATGAAAAATTAGTAAAACTGATTTTTTTTTTGGTAAATCAAAAGTACGGATCGATAATAAAACATAAATTTCCGAGTTATGAAAAATGGAGTTTTTTTTTGTAAAACAAAAGTACGAATCGCAAATAAAGTTTTGTAAAACAAAAGTACGGATTGAGAATAAAATATAAATTTTGAAATTACGACAAATTGAGTTTTTTTGTCTAAAAAAGTACGGATCGAGAATAAAATTTAAATTTCGAAATGTTGAAAAATGGAGTTTTTTTTTGTAAAACAAAAGTGCGTATCGTGAACAAAATATAAATTTCAAAATTACGAAAAATTGAGTTTTTTTGTGTAAAACAAAATTACAGATCGAAAAAAAAATTTAAATTTCGAAAGTACGAAAATACGAAAAATTGAGTTTTTTTTGTGTAAAACAAATGTACATATCGAAAATAAAATTTAAATTTCAAAATTACGAAAAATTGAGTTTTTTTGTGTAAAACAAAAGTACGGATTGAGAATACAATATAAATTCCCAAATTAGGAAAAATTGATTTTTTTTGTAAAAAAAAGGTACAAATAAAAAACAAAATATCAATTTCCGAGTTATGAAAAAGTGAGTTTTTTTTTGTGAAAGAAAAGTACGAATCGAAAATAAAATATAATTTTCCAAATTAGCAAAAAGTGGGTTTTTTTTAAAAACAAAGGTACAGATCGAGAATAAATTTTAAATTTCGAAATTACAAAAAATTGAGTTTTTTTTATAAAAAAAAGTATGAATCGACAATAAAATATAAATTTCCAAATTATGAAAAAATTTAGTTTTTTTTTCTAAACCAAAAGTGCGGATCGAAAATAACATATAAATTTCCGAGTTATGAAAAATTGAGTTTTTTTTGTTAAACAAAAGTACGGATCGAAAATAAAATATAAATTTCGAAATTATGAAAAATTGAATTTTTTTGGTAAAGCAAAGGTACGGATCGAGAATAAAATTTAAATTTCGAAATTACGAAAAATCGACTTTTTTTGTGTAAAAAAAAAGTACGGATCGAGAATAAAATTTAAATTTCCAAATTACAAAAGTTCGGATCGAAAATAAAATTTGAATTTCGTAGTTACGAAAAATTGAGTATTTTTGTGTCAAACAAAACCCGAGAATAAAATATAAATGAAAAATTAGTAAAAATTGAGTTTTTTTGTGTAAAACAAAAGTACGGATCGAAAACAAAATTTAAATTTCGAAATTACGAAAAATTGAATTTTTTTGTGTACAACAAATGTACATATCGAAAATAAAATTTAAATTTCAAAATTACGAAAGATTGAGTTTTGTTTAGTAAAACAAGAGTACGGATTGAGAATAAAGTATAAATTCCCAAATTAGGAAAAATTGATTTTTTTTTTGTAAAAAAAAGGTACAGATCAAAAACAAAATATAAATTTCCGAGTTATGAAAAAGTGAGTTTTTTTTTGTGAAAGAAAAGTACGAATCGAAAATAAAATATAATTTTCCAAATTAGCAAAAATTCGGTTTTTTTGTAAAACGAAGGTACGGATCGAGAATAAATTTTAAATTTCGAAATTACGGAAATTGAGATTTTGTGGATAAAAAAAAGTATGAATCGATAAGAAAATATAAATTTCCAAATTGTCAGAAAATTTAGTTTTTTTTTGTAAAACAAAAGTACGGATCGAAAATAACATATAAATTTCTGAGTTATGAAAAATTGAGTTTTTTTTGTAAAAAAAAAGTACGGATCGAAAATAAAATATAAATTACCAAATTGTGAAAAATTGAGTTTTTTTGGCAAAACAAAGGTACAGATCGAGAATAAAATTTAAATTTCGAAATTACGAAAAATAGAGTTTTTTTGTGTAAAACAAAAGTACAGATCGAGAATAAAATATAAATTCCCAAATTACAAAAGTTGAGTTTTTTGTTTAAAACAAAAGTTCGCATCGAAAATAAAATTTGAATTTCGAAGTTACGAAAAATTGAGTTTTTTTTTTAGTAAAACAAAACCACAGATCGAGAATTAAATATAAATGAAAAATTAGTAAAATTGATTTTTTTTTTTAAAATCAAAAGTACGGATCGAAAATAAAACATAAATTTCCGAGTTATGAAAAATTGAGTTTTTTTTTGTAAAACAAAAGTACGAATCGCAAATAAAGTTTTGTAAAACAAAAGTACGGATCGAGAATAAAATATAAATTCCGAAATTACGAAAAATCGAGTTTTTTGTGTAAAACAAAAGTACGGATCGAGAATAAAATATAAATTCCCAAATTACAAAAGTTGAGTTTTTTTGTGTAAAACAAAAGTTCGTATCGAAAATAAAATTTGAATTTGGTAGTTACGAAAAATTTAGTATTTTTGTGTAAAATCAAACCCGAGAATAAAATATAAATGAAAAATTAGTAAAAATTGAGTTTATTTGTGTAAAACAAAAGTACGGATCGAAAACAAAATTTAAATTTCGAAATTACGAAAAATTGAGTTTTTTTGTGTAAAACAAATGTACATATCGAAAATAAAATTTAAATTTCAAAATTACGAAAAATTGAGTTTTGTTTAGTAAAACAAAAGTAGGGATTGAGAATAAAATATAAATTCCAAAATTAGGAAAAATTGATTTTTTTTGTAAAAAAAAGGTACAAATCAAAAACAAAATATCAATTTCCTAGTTATGAAAAAGTGAGTTTTTTTTTGTGAAAGAAAAGTACGAATCGAAAATAAAATATAATTTTCCAAATTAGCAAAAATTGGGTTTTTTTTGTAATACAAAGGTACGGATCGAGAATAAATTGTAAATTTTGAAATTACGAAAAATTGAGTTTTTGTGTATAAAAAAAAGTATGAATCAATAATAAAATATAAATTTCCAAATTGTGAGAAAATTTAGTTTTTTTTTGTAAAACAAAAGTACGGATCGAAAATAACATTTAAATTTCCGAGTTACGAAAAATTGAGTTTTTTTTGAAAAAAAAAAGTACGGATCGAAAATAAAATATAAATTACGAAAAGTTGAGTTTTTGTCTATAAAAAAGAGTATGAATCGATAATAAAGTATAAATTTCTAAATTGTGAGAAAATTTAGTTTTTTTTTGTAAAACAAAAGTACGGATCGAAAATAACATATAAATTTCCGAGTTACGAAAAATTGAGTTTTTTTTGTAAAAAAAAAGTACGGATCGAAAATAAAATATAAATTTCCAAATTATGAAAAATTGAGTTTTTTTTGTAAAACAAAAGTACGGATCGAGAATAAAATTTAAATTTCGAAATTACGAAAAATCGAGTTTTTTTGTGTAAAACAAAAGTACGAATCGAGAATAAAATATAAATTCCCAAATTACAAAAGTTGAGTTTTTTTGTGTAAAACAAAAGTTCGGATCGAAAATAAAATTTGAATTTCGTAGTTACGAAAAATTGAGTATTTTTGTGTAAAACAAAACCTGAGAATAAAATATAAATGAAAAATTAGTAAAAATTGAGTTTTTTTTGTGTAAAACAAAAGTACGGTTCGAAAACAAAATTTAAATTTCAAAATTACGAAAAATTGAGTTTTTTTGTGTAAAACAAATGTACATATCGAAAATAAAATTTAAATTTCAAAATTACGAAAAATTGAGTTTTGTTTAGTAAAACAAGAGTACGGATTGAGAATAAAGTATAAATTCCCAAATTAGGAAAAATTGATTTTTTTTTTGTAAAAAAAAGGTACAGATCAAAAACAAAATATAAATTTCCGAGTTATGAAAAAGTGAGTTTTTTTTGTGAAAGAAAAGTACGAATCGAAAATAAAATATAATTTTCCAAATTAGCAAAAATTCGGTTTTTTTGTAAAACGAAGGTACGGATCGAGAATAAATTTTAAATTTCGAAATTACGGAAATTGAGTTTTTGTGGATAAAAAAAAGTATGAATCGATAATAAAATATAAATTTCCAAATTGTGAGAAAATTTAGTTTTTTTTTTTGTAAAACAAAAGTACGGATCGAAAATAACATAAATTTCCGAGTTATGAAATATTGAGTTTTTTTTGTAAAAAAAAAGTACGGATCGAAAATAAAATATAAATTTCCAAATTATGAAAAATTGAGTTTTTTTGGCAAAACAAAGGTACAGATCGAGAATAAAATTTAAATTTCGAAATTACGAAAAATAGAGTTTTTTTGTGTAAAACAAAAGTACGGATCGAGAATAAAATATAAATTCCAAAATTACAAAAGTTGAGTTTTTTGTTTAAAATAAAAGTTCGGATCGAAAATAAAATTTCAATTTCGAAGTTACGAAAAATTAAGTTTTTTTTTGTGTAAAACAAAACCACGGATCGAGAATAAAATATAAATGAAAAATTAGTAAAATTGATTATTTTTTTTGAAAATCAAAAGTACGGATCGAAAATAAAACATAAATTTCCGAGTTATCAAAAATTGAGTTTTTTTTTGTAAAAGAAAAGTACGAATCGCAAATAAAGTTTTGTAAAACAAAAGTATGAATCGAGAATAAAATATAAATTTTGAAATTACGAAAAATTGAGTTTTTTTGTCTAAAAAAGTACGGACCGAGAATAAAATTTAAATTTCGAAATGTTGAAAAATGGAGTTTTTTTTTGTAAAACAAAAGTACATATCGTGAACAAAATATAAATTTGAAAATTACAAAAAATTGAGGTTTTATGTGTAAAACAAAAGTACGGATCGAAAACAAAATTTAAATTTCGAAATTACGAAATTACGAAAAATTGAGTTTTTTTGTGTAAAACAAATGTTACATATTGAAAATAAAATTTACATTTCAAAATTACGAAAAATTGAGTTTTTTTGTTTAAAACAAAAGTACGGATTGAGAATAAAATATAAATTCCCAAATTAGGAAAAATTGATTTTTTTTTGTAAAAAAAGGGTACAAATCAAAAACAAAATATCAATTTCCGAGTTATGAAAAGTGAGTTTTTTTTTGTGAAAGAAAAGTACGAATCGAAAATAAAATATAATTTTCCAAATTAGCAAAAAGTGGGTTTTTTTTTAAAAACAAAGGTACAGATCGAGAATAAATTTTAAATTTCGAAATTACGAAAAATTGAGTTTTTTTGTATAAAAAAAAGTATGAATCGACAATAAAATATAAATTTCCAAATTATGAAAAAGTTTAGTTTTTTTTTTGTAAAACAAAAGTGCGGATCGAAAATAACATATAAATTTCCGAGTTATGAAAAATTGAGTTTTTTTGTTAAACAAAAGTACGGATCGAAAATAAAATATAAATTTCGAAATTATGAAAAATTGAGTTTTTTTGGTAAAACAAAGGTACGGATCGAGAATAAAATTTAAATTTCGAAATTACGAAAAATCGAGTTTTTTTGTGTAAAACAAAAGTACGGATCGAGAATAAAATATAAATTCCCAAATTACAAAAGTTGAGTTTTTTTGTGTAAAACAAAAGTTCGGATCGAAAATAAAATTTGAATTTCGAAGTTACGAAAAATTGAGTATTTTTGTGTAAAACAAAACCCGAGAATAAAATATATATATGAAAAATTTGTAAAAATTGAGTTTTTTTGTGTAAAACAAAAGTACGGATCGAAAACAAAATTTAAATTTTGAAATTACGAAAAATTGAGTTTTTTTGTGTAAAACAAATGTACATATCAAAAATAAAATTTAAATTTCAAAATTACGAAAAATTGAGTTTTGTTTAGTAAAACAAGAGTACGGATTGAGAATAAAGTATAAATTCCCAAATTAGGAAAAATTGATTTTTTTTTTGTAAAAAAAAGGTATAGATCAAAAACAAAATATAAATTTCCGAGTTATGAAAAAGTGAGTTTTTTTTGTGAAAGAAAAGTACGAATCGAAAATAAAATATAATATTCCAAATTAGCAAAAATTGGGTTTTTTTCTAAAACAAAGGTACGGATCGAGAATAAATTTTCAATTTTGAAATTACGGAAATTGAGTTTTTGTGGATAAAAAAAAGTATGAATCGATAATAAAATATAAATTTCCAAATTGTGAGAAAATTTAGTTTTTTTTTGTAAAACTAAAGTACGGATCGAAAATAGCATATAAATTTCCGAGTTATGAAAAATTGAGTTTTTTTTGTAAAAAAAAAGTACGGATCGAAAATAAAATATAAATTTCCAAATTATGAAAAATTGAGTTTTTTTGGCAAAACAAAGGTACGGATCGAGAATAAAATTTAAATTTCGAAATTACGAAAAATAGAGTTTTTTTGTGTAAAACAAAAGTACGGATCGAGAATAAAATATAAATTCCCAAATTACAAAAGTTGAGTTTTTTGTTTAAAACAAAAGTTCGGATTGAAAATTAAATTTGAATTTCGAAGTTTACTTTTGTTTACAAAGAAAATCCATTTTTCATAATTTGGAAATTTATATTATATTTTCGATCCGTACTTTTGTTTTACAAAAAAAACTCAATTTTTCATAATTTCGAAATTAAAATTTTATTTTCGATCCGTACTTTTGTTTTACACAAAAAAACTCAATTTTCTATACTTTCGAAATTTATATTTTATTCTCGATTCGTACTTTTGTTTTACAAAAAATAAATTTTTCATAATTTGGAAATTTATATTTTATTTTCGATCCTTACTTTTCTTTTACAAAAAAAATCAATTTTTCATAATTTGGAAATTTATATTTTATTCTCGATCCGTACTTTTGTTTTACAAAAAAAAAACTCAATTTTTCATAATTTCGAATTTATATTTTATTTTCGATCCTTACTTTTGTTTTAAAAAGAAAATCCATTTTTCATAATTTGGATATGTTTATTATATTTTCGATCCGTACATTTGTTTCACAAAGAAAATCCTTTTTTCATAATTGGGAAATTTATATTTTATTTTCGATCCGTACTTTTGTTTTACAAAAAAAAACTCAATTTCTCATAACATGGAAATTTACATTTTATTCTCGATACGTACTTTTGTTTTACTCTTAAAAACTCAATTTTTCGTAATTTATATTTTATTCTCGATCCGTACTTTTTTTTACAAAAAAATTCAATTGTTCATAATTCGAAAATTTATATTTTATTTTCGATCCGTACTTTTGTTTTACAAAAAAAATCAATTTTTCATAATTTGGAAATTTATATTTTATTCTCGATTCGTTCTTTTGTTTTACATAAAAAAACTGAATCTTTTGTAATTTCAAAATTTATATTTTATTTTCGATCCCTACTTTTGTTTTACCAAAAAAAAACTCAATTTTTCATAATTTGGAAATTTATATTTTATTTTCGATCCGTATTTCTGTTTTATAAAAGAAAACTCAAATTTTCATAATTTGGATATTTATACTTTATTCTCGATCCCTACTTTTGTTTTACACAAATAAACTCAGTTTTTCGTAACTTTGAAATTTATATTTTATTCTCGATCCGTACTTTTGTTTTACAAAGAAAATGAACTTTTCATAATTTGGAAATTTATATTTTATTCTCGATTCCCACTTTTGTTTTACACAAAAAAGCTCAATTTTCTGTAATTTCGAAATTCAAATTTGATTTTCGATACGTACTTTTGTTTTAAACAAAAAAATTCAATTTTTCATAATTTTGAAATTTTGAAAAATTGAGTTTTGTTTTGTAAAACAAAAGTACGGATCGAAACTAAAATTTGAATTTCCAAATTATGAAAAATATAGTCTTTTTTTTTTAAAAAAAAGTACAGATTGGAAGTAAAATATAAATTTCCAAATTATGAAAAATTGATTTTTTTTGTAAAATAAAAGCACGGATCGAAAATAAAATTTAAATTTCGAAATTACGAAAAAATAGAGTTTTTTTGTGTAAAACAAAAGTGTGGATCGAAAATAAAATTTGAATTTTGAATTACGAAAAATTGAGTTTTTTTTGTGTAAACCAAAAGTACGGATCGAAAATAAAATCTGAATTTCCAAATTATGTAAAATTGAGTTTTTTTTTCTGTAAAACAAAAGTATGGATCGAAAATAAAATATAAAT
Organism: Lablab purpureus; assembly: GCA_030347555.1. Classification (NCBI taxonomy): domain Eukaryota; kingdom Viridiplantae; phylum Streptophyta; class Magnoliopsida; order Fabales; family Fabaceae; genus Lablab; species Lablab purpureus. The sequence continues at coordinate 12,211 of JAMXMO010000128.1, forward strand.
TTCCAAATTTTGAAAATTTGAAAATTTGATTTTTTTTTGTGAAGGAAAAGTACGGAACAAGAATAAAATATCAATTTCCATATTATAAAAAAAAATCCTAAAACGAAAGTACGGATCGAGAATAAAATATAAATTTCCAAATTGCCAAAAATTGAGTTTTTTTTGTAAAACAAAAGTACGGATCGAAAATAAAATTTGAATTTTCAAATTTTGAAAAATTAAGTCTTTTTTTTTGTAAAAAAGAAGTACGGATTGAAAATAAAATATAAATTTCCAAATTATGAAAAATTGATTTTTTTTTAAAACAAAAGTACGAATCCAAAATAAAATTTAGATTTCGAAATTATGAAAAATTGAGTTTTTTTTGCGTAAAACAAAAGTACGGATCGAGAATAAAATATAAATATCCAAATTATGAAAAATTGATTTTTTTTTAAAACAAAATTAGGAATCGAAAATAAAATATAAATTTTGATATTATGAAAAATTGAGTTTTTTTGCGTAAAACAAAAGTACGTATCGAGAGTAAAATATAAATTTCCAAATTATGAAAAATTGAGTTTGTTTTGTACAACAAAAGTATATATCAAAAATCAAATAAAAATTTCCAAATTATGAAAAATTTATGTTTTTTGTAAAACGAAAGTACGAATAGAGAATAGAATATAAATTTCAAAATTATGAAAAATTGAGTTTTTTTGTGTAGAACAAAAGTACGGATCGAAAATAAAATTTGAATTTCCAAATTATGAAAAGTTGAGTTTTTTTTTGTATAAGTATGTATCGAGAATAAAATATAAATTTCCAAATAGTAACAAATTGATTTTTTTTTGTAAAACAAAAGTACGATCGAGAATAAAATTTGAATTTCCAAATTACGACAAATTGAAGTTTTTTTTTTGTAAAGCAAACGTACGGATTGAAAATAAAATATAAATTTCGAAATTATGAAAATTTGAGTTTTTTTTTGTAAAACAAAAGTATGGATCGAAAATAAAATATAAATTTCAAAATTATTAAAAATCGATTTTTTTTGGTAATACGAAAGTACGGATTGAGAATAAAATATGAATTTTAAAATTACGACAAATTGAGTTTTTTTGTGTAAAATATAAGTACGGATCGAAAATAAAATATGAATTTCGAAATTACGAAAAATTGAGTTTTTTTACGTAAAACAAAAGTACGTATCGAAAATAAAACATAAATTTCCAAATTATGAAAAATTGATTTTTTGTAAAACAAAAGTATGGATCGAAAATAAAATATAAAATTTCCAATTTATTAAAAATTGAATTTTATTTGTAAAACAAAAGTACGGATCGAGAATAAAATTCAAATTTCGAAATTACGAAAAATTGAGTTTCTTTGTTTAAAACAAAAGTACGGATCGAGAATAAAATATAAAATTCCAAATTATGAAAAATTGAGTTTTTATTTGTAAAACAAAAGTAAGGATCCAAAAGCAAATACAAATTTCGAAATTACGAAAAATTGAATTTTTATGCGTAAAACAAAAGTACATATCGAGAATAAAATATAAATTTCCAAATTATGAAAAATTGAGTTTTTTAAACAAAAGTACGATCAAGAATAAAATTTGAATTTCTAAGTTACGACAAATTGAGTTTTTTTTTTGTAAAGCAAACGTACGGATCGAAAATGAAATATAAATTTCGAAATTAGGAAAAATTGAGTTTTTTTTGTGAAACAAAAGTACGGATCGAAAATAAAATATAAATTTCCAAATTATGAAATATCGAATTTTTTTTGTAAAACAAAAGTACGGATCGAGAATAAAATATAAATTTCAAAATTTCGACAAATTGAGTTTCTTTTGTGTAAAATATAAGTACAGATCGAGAATAAAATTTGAATTTCCAAATTACGAAAAATTGAGTTTTTTTTAAACAGAAATACGAATCGAAATCAAAATTTAAATTTCGAAATTACGAAAACTTGAGTTTTTTTGTGTAAAACAAAAGTATGATCGAGAATAAAATTTGAATTTCCAAATTACGACAAATTGAGTTTTTTTTTAAAACAAACGTATGGATCGAAAACAAAATATAAAATTTCGAAATTACATAAAAAATTGAGTTTTTTTTGTAAAACAAATGTACGGATCCAAAATAAAATATAAATTTCCAAATTATGAAAAATCGATTTTTTTTTGTAAAACAAAAGTACGGATCGAGAATAAAATATAAATTTCGAAATTATGATTAATTTAGTTTTTTGGTGTAAAACAAAAGTACGGGTCCAAAATAAAATTTGAATTTCTGAATTATGAAAAATTGAGTTTTTTGTGTAAAACAAAAGTACGGATCGAGAATAAAATATAAATATCCAAATTATGAAAAATTGAGTTTTTTTTTGTAAAACAAAAGAAGGGATTGAAAATAAAATATGAATTTCAAAATTACGAAAAATTGAGTTTTTTTACGTAAAACAAAAGTACGTATTGCGAACAAAATATAAATTTCGAAATTGTGAAAAGTTGAGTTTTTTTTGTAAAACAAAAGTACGGATCGAAAATAAAATTTAAATTTCGAAATTATGAAAAATAGTCTTTTTTTTGTGTGAAACAAAAGTACTGATTGAAAAGAAAATTTGAATTTCCAAATTACGAAAAACTAAGTTTTTTTTTGTAAAACCAAAGTACGGATCGAGAATTAAATATAAATTTTCAAATTATGAAAAATTGACTTTTTTTTGTAAAACAGAAGTATGGATCGAAAATAAAATATAAATTTCCAAATTTTAAAAAATTGAATTTTTTTGTAAAACAAAAGTACGGATCGTGAATAAAATATAAATTTCAAAATTACGAAAAATTGAGTTTTTTTGTGTAAAATAAAAGTATGGATCGAGAATAAAATATAAATATCCAAATTATGAAAAATTGAGTTTTTTTTGTAAAACAAAAGTAGGGATCGAAAATAATATTTGAATTTCGAAATTACAAAAAATTGAGTTTTTTTACGTAAAACAAAAGTACGGATCGAGAATAAAATATAAAATTCCAAATTATGAAAAATTGAGTTTTTATTTCTAAAACATAAGTACGGATCCAAAAGAAAATATAGATATCGAAATTACGAAAAATTGAGTTTTTATGTGTAACACCCCAATATTTTAAATTATAAAGATATTAGAATATAAACATATTATATTATAAAGATATTTTATTATATGGATATTAGATTAATAAAAATATTCAGTTATAAAAATATTTGATTATACAGATATGAGATTATAAAGATATTATATATTGTAAAGATATCAGATTATAAAGATAATACAATATAAAATAAAAAGGGGCTAGTTGGGTAGTTTTTTTTCACATACCTATATTCTCTCTGCCTCTATTCTTTCTATTCTCTACCTCTATTCTTTCTATTCTCTCTATTCCCTCTCTACACTCTACCTAAGGTTTAGATACTAAAATCCTAATGGTTTCTAGATCCAGAAGAAGCAATAGGAGGCTAACAGTGTAAGAAAGAGTTCTACCCGATTAGTTTGGTGAACAGGTAAGTCTAATAAGTCCTTTATTCTTGAGAATTTTCTTTTGGAAAGTTTATGGTTTTTGAAGATTTTTCTCAATCAATTCTTTTTATGGGGAGATGTTATCCAGGATTTTGAGATAAAAGATGAGCTAAGGATTAGGATTGCAATTTTTCCATCCGAGCAAGGAATAAACCAAAAATCCAGGTTAGGGAAGTTAATGTTCAAAAATATATAAATTGATATTAAGAAAATTAATGTTATATATATAAAATTAGTATGTTTTGTATATTATTGTTGTATTGAGTGTAATGTGTGAAAAACCTTGTTTTTGTATTGTTTATGATGTTTGTGTGGGGCTGAGTAGAGCCTGGGGTTGGTGCCCATAATCTACCGATATGTTTGTGTGTGGGGCCGAGTAGAGCCTGGGGTTGGTGCCCATAATCTACCGATATGTTTGTGTGTGGGGCCGAGTAGAGCCTGGGGTTAGTGCCCATAATCTACCGATATGTTTGTGTGGGGCCGAGTAGAGCCTGGGGTTGGTGCCCATAATGTACCGATATGTTTGTGTGTGGGGCCGAGTAGAGCCTGGGGTTAGTGCCCATAATCTACCGATATGTTTGTGTGGGACCGAGTAGAGCCTGGGGTTGGTGCCCATAATCTACCGATATGTTTGTGTGTGGGGCTGAGTAGAGCCTGGGGTTGGTGCCCATAATCTACCGATATGTTTGTGTGTGGGGCCGAGTAGAGCCTGGGGTTGGTGCCCATAATCTACCGATATGTTTGTGTGTGGGGCCGAGTAGAGCCTGGGGTTGGTGCCCATAATCTACCGATATGTTTGTGTGTGGGGCCCAGTAGAGCCTGGGGTTGGTGCCCATAATCTACCGATATGTTTGTGTGTGGGCCGAGTAGAGCCTCGGGTTGGTGCCCATAATCTACCGATATGTTTGTGTGTGGGGCCGAGTAGAGCCTGGGTTGGTGCCCATAATCTACCGATATGTTTGTGTGGGGTCGAGTAGAGCCTCGGGGTTGGTGCCCATAATCTACTTATGTGTGTTAATGAGAATGTTGTGAATATGTGTATTACATGATAATATGATTTGTGTTATTACTTTTCAATTATTAAAGATGCATTAAATTTCAAAGCATTTAAGTATGTTCTATGATGAATGTGCATGAGAATGATATGATGATGAATACTACATGATGTTATTATTTTGTGTTGTTATATTTTTGAATGATTAGCTTACCCTACAATTGCCGATTGTTTGGCCTGCGATGATCGTGTTTTGCTACATGGGAGCAGATATCTTAATAGGTGAGCGGGATGCTTCGGAGTCCCAGGATTATATTGAAAGATGAAGTAGTAGTTATACGCATATATTTATATATGTTTTTATTTCTTATAATAGAATTTTGTACTAGTAGAGATTCCCTTTTATATTGAATACAAATACAAAATATATATATATAATGTGTTTTATTATCAATTAATATAAGTTACGTTTGCATACTAAGTATCATAAAAGTAGGGATTTCTTGGGTCGTTCCATTATGCGTAAAACAAAAGTACGATCGAGAACAAAATTTGAATTTCCAAATTACGACAAATTGAGTTTTTGTTTGTAAAACAAAACTATGGATCGAAAATAAAATTTAAATTTCGAAATTTCGAAAACTTGAGTTTTTTTGTGTAAAACTAAAGTACGGATCAAAAATAAAATTTGAATTTCGAAATTATGAAAAATTGAGTTTTTTTGTGCAAAACAAAAGTACGGATCGAGAATAATATAAAACTTCAAATTATGAAAAATTGAGTTTTTATTTGTAAAACAAAAGTACGGATCCAAAAGAAAACATAAATTTTCAAATCACGAAAAATTGAGTTTTTATGCATAAAACAAAAATTACGTATCGAGAATAAAATATAAATTTCCAAATTATGAAAAATTGATTTTTTTTTTTGTAAAACAAAAGTACTATCGACAATAAAATTTGAATTTCCAAATGACGACAAATTCAGTTTTTTTGTGTAAAACAATAGTACGGATCGACAAAAAAATATAAAATTCTAAATTATGAAAAAGTGAGTTTTTATTTGTAAAACAAAAGTACGGATCCAAAAGAAAATATAAATTTCGACATTACGAAAAATGGAGTTTTTATGCGTAAAGCAAAAGTACGTATCGAGAGTAAAATATAAATTTCCAAATTATTAAAAATTGATTTTTTTTGTATAACAAAAATACGATCGAGAATAAAATTTGAATTTCCAAATTACGAGAAATTGAGTTTTTTTTTTGTAAAGCAAGCGTACGGATCGAAAATAAAATATAAATTTCAAAATTATTAAAAATCGATTTTTTTGTGTAAAATATAAGTACAGATCGAAAATAAAATTTGAATTTCCAAATTATGAAAAATGGATTTTTTTTTGTAAAACAAAAGTCAAAATCAAAAATAAAATGTGAATTTCGAAATTATGAAAAATTGAGTTTTTGTACGTAAAATAAAAGTACGTATCGAAAATAAAATATAAATTTCAAAATTATGACAAAGTGAGTTTTTTTGTAAATCAAAAAGTACGGATCGAAAATAAAATACAAATTTCCAAATTATGAAAAATTGAATTTTTTTTGTAAAACAAAAGTACGGAACGAAATAAAATTTAAATTTCGAAATTATTAAAATTTGATTTTTTTTTTGTGTAAAACAAAAGTACGATCGAGAATAAAATTTGAATTTCCAAATTAGAAAAAATTGAGATTTTTTTGTAAAACAAATGGATGGATCGAAAATAAAATATAAATTTTGAAATTACAAAATATTGAATTTTTTTTGTAAAACAAAACTACGGATCGAAAATAAAATATAAAATTCCAAATTATGAAAAATTGATTTTTTTTTGTGAAACAAAAGTACGGATCGAGATTAAAATATAAATTTAGTTTTTTTGGTGTAAAAAAAAAGTACGGATCGAAAATAAAATTTGAATTTCCAAATCTTCAAAAACCATAAACTTTCCAAAAGAAAATTCTCAAGAATAAACGGACTTAGACTTACCCGTTCACGAAACTAATCAGGTAGAACTCTTTCTTATACCGTTAGCCTCCTATTGCTTCTTCTGGATCTAGAAACCATTAGGGTTTCAATATCTAAACCTTAGGGAGAGTGTAGAGAAAATAGAGAGAATAAAGAGAATAGAGAGAATAGAGGTATGTGAAAACAAACTACCCAACTAACTTTTTTTTATATTGTATTATCTTTATAATCTTATATCTTTATAGTATAATATATAATATCTTTATATTCTCATATTTGTATAATCAAATATCTCTATAATCCAATATCTTTATAATCTCATATTTTTATAACTGAATACTTTTATAACATAATATCTTTATGATCTAATATCTTTATAACTAAATATCTTTATAATCTAATATTTTTATAACTAAATATCTTTATAATACAATATCTTTATGATCTAATATTTTTATAGATAAATATCTTTATAATCTAATATTTTTATAACCAAATATCTTTATAATCTAACATCTTTATAACTGAATATCTTTATAACCTAATATCCTTATAAAAAAATATCTTTATAATCCAAAATTTTTATATTTTAATATCTTTATATTCTAAAATATTGTAGTGTTACATAAAACAAAAAGTACGTATCGAGAATAAAATATAAATTTAAAAACTATGAAAAATTGAGTTTTTTTCATGTAAAACAAAAGTACGAATCGAAAATAAATATAAATTTCCAAAATTATGAAAAATTGAACTTTTTTTTTGTAAAACAAACGTACGGATCGAAAAGAAAATTTAAATTTCCAAATTACGAAAAATTGAGTTTTTTTTTTGTAAAACAAAAGTACGGATAGAGAATAAAATATAAATTTTCAAATTATGATAAATTGATTTTTTTTGTAAAACTAAAGTATGGATCGAAAATAAAATATAAATTTCAAAATTATAAAAAATTGAAATTTTTTTTGTAAAACAAACGTACGGTTCGAGAATAAAATATAAATTTTGAAATTACGAAAAATTGAGTTTTTTTGTGTAAAAAATAAGTACGGATCGAAAACAAAATTTGAATTTCCAAATTATGAAAAATTCAGTTTTTTTTTTGTAAAACAAATGTAGAGATCGAAAATAAAATATGAATTTTGAAATTACGAGAAATTGAGTTTTTTGTACGTAATACAAAAGTACGTATCGAGAATAAAATATAAATTTTAAAATTATGAAAAATTGAGTTTTTTCTTGTAAAACAAAAGTGCGGATCGACAATAAAATATAAATCTCCAAATTAAGAAAAATTAATTTTTTTTTGTAAAACAAAAGTACGGATTGAAAATAAAATTTAAATTTCGAAATTATGAAAAATAGAGTTTTTTTTAGGGTAAAACAAAAGTAAGGATCGAAAAGAAAATTTAAATTTCCAAATTATGAAAAATTGAGTTTTTTTTTTGTAAAACAGAAATACGGATCGAGAATAAAATATAAATTTTCAAATTATGAAAAATTGATTTTTTTTTGTAAAACTAAAGTATGGATAGAAAATAAAAAATAAATTTCCAAATAATAAAAAATTGAAATTTTTTTTGTAAAACAAAAGTACGGATCGAGAATAAAATATAAATTTCAAAATTACGACAAATTGAGTTTTTTTGTGTAAAAAATAAGTATGGCTCGAAAACAAAATTTGAATTTCCAAATTATGCAAAATTCAGTTTTTTTTTGTAAAAGAAAAGTAGAGATTCAAAATAAAATATGAATTTTGAAATTACGAGAAATTGAGTTTTTTTACGTAATACAAAAGTACGTATCGAAAAAAAATATAAATTTCAAAATTATGAAAAATTGAGTTTTTTTTTGTAAAACAAAAGTACGGACCCAAAATAAAATATAAATTTCCAAATTATGAAAAATTGATTTTTTTTTTGTAAAACAAAAGTATGGATCGGAATAAAATTTAAATTTTGAAATTATGAAAAATAGAGTTTTTTTTGGTAAAACTAAAGTATGGATCAAAAACAAAATTTGAATTTCCAAATTACGAAAAATTTAATTTTTGTTAAAACAAAAGTACGGATCGAGAATAAAATATAAATTTCCAGATTATGAAAAATTGATTTTTTTTGTAAAACAAAAGTATGGATCAAAAATAAAATATAAATTTCCAAATTATTAAAAATTGAAATTTTTTTTAAACAAAAGTACGGATCGAGAATAAAATATAAATTTCCAAACTACGAAAAATTGACTTTTTTGTCTAAAATATAGCTACGGATCGAAAATAAAATTTGAATTTCTAATTTATGAAAAATTGAGTTTTTTTCTGTAAAACAAAAGTACGAATAGAAAATAAAATTTGAATTTCCAAATTATGAAAAATAGAGTTTTTTGTGTAAAACAAAAGTACGGATCGAGAATAAAATATAAATATCCAAATTATGAAAAATGAAGTTTTTTTTGTGAAAAAGAAGAAGGGATCGAAAATAAAATATGAATTTTAAAATTACGAAAAATTGAGTTATTTTAACGTAGAACAAAAGTACGTATCGAGAATAAAATATAAATTTCCAAATTATGAAAAATTGAGTTTTTTTTTGTAAAACAAAAGTACGGATCGAAAATAAAATATAAATTTCCAAATTATGAAAAATTGATTTTTTTTTTTGTAAAACAAAGGTACGGATCGAAAATAAAATTTAAATTTCGAAATTATGAAAAATAAAGTTTTTTTAGTGTAAAACAAAAGTAAGGATTGAAAAGAAAATTTGAATTTCCAAATATCGAAAATTTGAGTTTTTTTGTGTAAAAAAGAAGTACGGATCGAAAACAAAATTTGAATTTCGAAATTACGAAATTACGAAAAATTCAATTTTTTTTTGTAAAACAAAAGTAGGGATCGAAAATAAAATATGAATTTTGAAATTACGAAAAGTACGTATCGAGAATAAAATATAAATTTCAAAATTATGAAAAATTGAGTTTTTTCTTGTAAAACAAAATTGCGGATCGAAAATAGAATATAAATTTCCAAATTATGAAAAATTGATTTTTTTTTTTAAAAACAAAAGTACGGATCGAAAATAAAATTTAAATCTCGAAATTATAAAAAATAGAGTTATTTTTAGTGTAAAAGAAAAGTAAGGATTGAAAAGAACATTTGAATTTCCAAATTACTGAAAATTATGTTTTTTTTTTATAAAACAAAAGTACGGATCGAGAATAAAATATAAATTTCCAAATTATGAAAAATTGATTTTTTTTGTAAAACTAAAGTATGGATCGAAAATTAAATATAAATTTCCAAATTATAAAAAATTGAAATTTTTTTGTAAAACAAAAGTACGGATCGAGAATAAAATATAAATTTCCAAATTATAAAAAATTTAAATTTTTTTGTAAAACAGAAGTACGGATCGAGAATAAAATATAAATTTCGAAATTACGAAAAGTTGAGTTTTTTTGTGTAAAAAATAAGTACGAATTGAAAACAAAATTTGAGTTTCCAAATTATGAAAAATTCATTTTTTTTTTGTAAAACAAAAGTAGGGATCGAAAATAAAATATGAATTTTGAAATTACAAAAAAGTTGAGTTTTTTTTACGTAAATAGAGTTTTTTTGTGTAAAACAAAAATACGGATCGAAAAGAAAGTTTGAATTTCCAAATTACGAAAAATTGAGTTTTTTTTTTTGTAAAACAAATGTACGGATCGAAAATAAAATATAAATTTCAAAATTGTGAAAAATTGATTTTCTTTTGTAAAAGAAAACTATGGATTGAAAATAAAATATAAATTTTCCAGTTATAAAAAAATGCATTTTTTTGTAAAACAAAAGTACCGATCGAGAATCAAATATAAATTTGAAATTACGAAACACTAAGTTTTTTGTGTAAAATAAAAGTACGGATCGAAAACAAAATTTGAATTTGCAAATTATGAAAAATTGAGTTTTTTTTGTAAAACAAAAGTAGGGCTCAAAAATAAAATATAAATTTTGAAGTTACGAAAAATTGAGTTTTTTTACGTAAAACAAAAGTACGTATCGAGAATAAATATAAATTTCAAAATTATGAAAAATTGAGTTTTTTCTTGTAAAACAAAAGTGCAAATCGAAAATAAAATATAAATTTCTAAATTATGAAAAATTGAATTTTTTTTTGTAAAACAAAGTACGGATCGAAATAAAATTTAAATTCCAAAATTATTGAAAATAAAGTTTTTTTTTGTGTAAAACAAAAGTATGGATAGAAAATAAAATATAAATCTCCAAATTATAAAAAATTGAAATTTTTTTTGTAAAACAAAAGTACGGATCGAGAATAAAATATAAATTTCGAAATTACGAAAAATTGAGTTTTTTTGTGCAAAAAATAAGTACGGATCGAAAATAAAATTTGAATTTCAAAATTAAGAAAAATTCAGTTTTTTTGTGTGAAAATAAAGTAAGGATCGAAAATAAAATATAAATTTTGAAATTACGAAAAATTGAGTATTTTTAAGTAAAACAAAAGTACGTATCGAGAATAAAATATAAATTTCAAAATTATGAAAATTTGAGTTTTTTCTTGTTAAACAAAAGTACGGATCGAAAATAAAATATAAATTTCTAAATTATGAAAAATTGAATTTTTTTTTGTAAAACAAAGTACGGATCGAAATAAAATTTAAATTTCAAAATTATTGAAAATAAAGTTTTTTTTGTGTAAAACAAAAGTATGGATCGAAAAGAAAATTTGAATTTCTAAATTATAAAAAATTGAGTTTTTCTTTGTAAGACAAAAGTACGAATCGAGATTAAAATATGAATTTCCAAATTATCAATAATTGATTTTTCTTGTAAAACAAAACTATGCATTGAAAATGAAATTTGAATTTCCAATTTAAGAAAAATTGAGTTTTTTTTTTGTAAAACAATAGTACGGACCGAAAATAAATTAAAAATTTTCAAATTATGAAAAATAAATTTTTTTTCTGTAAAACAAAAGTACGGATCGAGAATAAAATATAAATTTCGAAATTATGAAAAATTGAGTTTTTTTGTGTATAATATAAGTATGTATCGAAAATAAAATATAAATTTCAAAATTATATTGAGTTTTTTTTGGTAAAACAAAACTACGGATCGAAAATAAAATATAAATTTCCAACTTATGAAAAATTGAATTTTTTCTGTAAAACAAAACTACAGATCGAAATAAATTTAAATTTCAAAATTATGATAAATAGAGTTTTTTTTTTGGGTAAAACCAAAGTGCGGATCGAAAAGAAAATTTGAATTTCTAAATTACGAAAAATTGAGTTTTTTTTGTAAAACAAAAGTACAAATTGCGAATAAAATATAAATTTCCAAATTATGAAAAATTGATTTTTTTTGTAAAAGAAAAGTATGGATGGAAAATAAAATATAAATTTTGAAATTATAAAACATTGATTTTTTTTAAACAAAAGTATGGATCGAGAATAAAATGTAAATTTCGAAATTACGAAAAATTGAGTTTTTTTGTGTAAAATATAAGTACGGATCGAGAATAAAATATAAATGTCGAAATTACGAAAAATTGAGTTGTTTTGTGTAAAACAAAAGTACGGATCCAAAATAAAATTTGAATTTTCAAATTATGAAAATTTGAGTTTTTCTTGTGTAAAACAAAAGTGCGGATCGAAAATAAAATATAAATTTCAAAATTACGAAAAATTGAGTTGTTTTTTTGTAAAACAAAAGTACGGATCGAAAATAAAATATAAATTTTCAGATTATGAAAAATAATTTTTTTTTTGTAAAACAAAAGTACGGATCGAGAATAAAATATAAATTTTGAAATTACGAAAAGTTACGAAAAATTGAGTTTTTTTTCTGTAAAATATAAGTACGGATCGAAAATAAAATTTGAATTTCGAAATTATGAAAAATGAAGTTTTTTTTGTAAAACAAAAGTAGGGATCGGAAATAAAATATGAATTTCAAAATTATGAAAAATTGAGTTTTTTTACGTAAAACAAAAGTACGTATTGAAAATAAAATATAAATTTCAAAATTATGTAAAATTGAGTTTTTTTTTGGTAAAACAAAACTACAGATCGAAAATAAAATATAAATTTTCAAATTATGAAAAATTGAATTTTTTTTAAAACAAAACTACGGATCGAAATAAAATTTAAATTTTGAAATTATGAAAAATAGAGTTTTTTTTGGGTAAAACCAAAGTACGGATAAAAAAGAAAATTTGAATTTCCAAATTACGAAAAATTGAGTTTTTTTTATGTAAAACAAAGGTACGTATCGAGTGTAACGACCCTAGAAATCGCTACTATTATCATACGTAGTATGCAAACGTAACTTGTATTAACTGATAATAAAACACATATTATATATATAATATTTGTATTCAATACAAAAGAAAATCTCTACTAGGACAAAATTCTATTATGAGATATAAAAACATATAAAAATATATGCATATAATTGCTACTTCATCTTCCAATCTAGTCCCGGGACTCAGAAGCATCCCTCTCACCTATTAAAATATCTGCTCCCGTGTAGTAAAACACGATCATCACAGGCCAAACAATCGGCAATTGCAGGGTAAGCTAATAATTCAAAAATATAATAACACAAAATAATAGTATTCATGTAATATCCATCATCACATTATTCTCATGCACATTTATCATAAAACATACTTAAATGCTCTGAAATCTAATGCATCTTTAATAATTGAAAAGTAACAACAAAAGTAATATTATCATGTAATACACATAGCCACAACATTCTCATGCACATTCAAAATGTCCTAAAAAGAAAACATCTTTCGGAACACACGGCTATTATACTCGAACTCAGAGACTAACACCTGTGGGACACATTGTGGTCGGCTATTATACAGGCACAATAACACTCTGACCACCCTACCCACAAGGTAGGACTACTGTCAACCCTACTCTGACCCTGGCCTACCTCAATGTAGCCTCAGAGCAGGTCTTCAGCATCCCCCCATCGGCTCCTCACCACCTGGCATCTTAGTCTACGTGACCGGGACTACCAGTGGAACCTGTGATCTCATTGAATCCGCTCTAGCATAGCTCACCACCTAAAATGCAAGTTGTACCTCCCCGGGTACCAAACATCTCATAAACACACATTAGTAGATTATGGGCACCAACCCCAGACTCTACTCGGCCTCACATAAAAACATCATAGGTCATACATAACCAATCAATTTTTCTCAATTTTATTTAGAGATAATAATCTAAATTTATAAACAATAATAGGATCGAGACCAAAACCCTCCAGGGAAAGAAACTTTCGTTTCTACCCCTTAAACAAATTTTCCATTCCACTGATTGCAACAAACATCCAAATATCAACTTAAACATCATAAACAATACAAAAACAAGGTTTTTCACACATTACACTCAATACAACAATAATATACAAAACATACTAATTATATATATATATATAACATTACTTTTCTTAATATCAATTTATATATTTTTGAACATTAACTTCCCTAACCTGGATTTTTGTTTGTTCCTTGCTCAGATGGAAAAATTGCAATCCTAATCCTTAGCTCATTTTTATCTCAAAATCCTGGATAACATCTCCCCATAAAGAGAATTGATTGAGAAAAATCTTCAAAAACCATAAACTTTCCAAAAGAAAATTCTCAAGAATAAACGGATTTAGACTTACCCGTTCACAAAACTAATCGGGTATAACTCTTTCTTACACTGTTAGCCTCCTATTGCTTCTTCTGGATCTAGAAACCATTAGGGTTTCAGTATTTAAACCTTAGGGAGAGTGTAGAGAAAATAGAGAGAATAAAGAGAATAGAGGTATGTGAAAACAAACTACCCAACTAACCTTTTTTATATTATATTATCTTTATAATCTGATATCTTTATAATATAATATATAATATCTTTATAATCTCATATATGTATAATCAAATATCTCTATAATCCAATATCTTTATAATCTAATATTTTTATAACTGAATATTTTTATAACATAATATCTTTATGATCTAATATTTTTATAACTAAATATCTTTATAATCTAATATCTTTATAACTGAATATCTTTATAACCTAATATCCTTATAACAAAATATCTTTATAATCTAATATTTTTATATTCTAATATCTTTATATTCTAAAATATTTGAGTGTTACATCGAGAATAAAATATAAATTTCAAAATTATGAAAAATTGAGTTTTTTTCTTGTAAAAAAAAAACTACGAATCGAAAATAAAATATAAATTTCCAAATTATGAAAAATTGATTTTTTTTTGTAAAATAACAAAGTACGGATCGAAAATAAAATAGAAATTTCCGAGTTATGAAAAATTGACTTTTTTTTGTAAAACAAAAGTACGGATCGAGAATACAATATAAATTGTGTAAAGCAAAAGTACAGATCGAAAAAAAATTGAATTTTCAAATTACGAAAAATTGAGTTTTTCTTTTGTAGAAAAAAAGTACGGATCGAAAATAAAATATAAATTTCGAAATTATGAAAAATTATTTTTTTTGTAAAACAAAAGTACGTATCGAAAATAAAATATAAATTTCGAAATTACGAAAAATTGAGTTGTTTTTGGAAAAACAAAAGTATGGATCGAAAATAAAATATAAATTTCGAAATTATGAAAAATAATTTTTTTTGTAAAACAAAAGTACGGATCAAGAATAAAATATAAATTTCGAAATTACAAAAAATTGAGTTTTTTTGTGTAAAATATAAGTACGAATCGAAAATAAAATTTGAATTTCCAAATTAAGAAAAATTCAGTTTTTTTACGTAAAACAAAAGTACGTATCGAAAATAAAATATAAATTTCAAAATTATGAAAAAGTGAGTTTTCTTTTGTAAAACAAAAGTACGGATCGAAAATAAAATATAAATTTCCAAATTATGAAAAATTGAATTTTTTTTGTAAAACAAAAGTATTGATCGAAATAACATTTAAATTTCGAAATTATGAAAAATAGATTTTTTTTTGGATAAAACAAAAGTACGGATCGAAAAGAAAATTTGAATTTCCAAATTACAAAAAAATTGGAATGATTAGTGTAATTATATGAAGAATTAATTGGATTATAATGTTTTCTTCATATAATTATAAAATGACGCCTAGATCTCCATCCCACCATCTTCTGAATTAGAACAAATAACTAGGGCTATTGAAGGCTTAGTGAACACCATGCAACAACGGGTTACAACTGCGACACAAAACCACCAAGTTGCAATGTTGTATTGGAAAACTATATCAATACAAGTGGTAGAAAGGGCTAACATGTCCCATTTTGACTCATTTTACACTTGACTAGTCAAAAACAGGTTGGGGTAGACTAGTCCACATATAAATCGCATACTAAAAAGTGTGGCACACCCCCACATAATTGTAGGTTTGTAAACTCACTCTCATAAGTACAAAATTTGTTTCAAGGTCAAAACACAATTTTAACAAATAATTCAAGAACTAAAAATATATTTAACTCTTATATATATATATATATATATATTCTTATTCACTAATTCCATAAAGGTATTTCGAAACATCTAAAACATTTCAGTCTTAAAAAATTTTATATGCAGATTATTTTTATAAATTCACTATATCTTTAGCGGTAAACAGTAAGAATATGGAAGTGCAGGAAGCAAGAGTCTTATAGTTTCGTGGAAGCCCACTTAACAGGAACTTTCAAAGTTCGAAGCCTGTAAAACGTGTGAATTCTCCACTTTACAGAAATTAAAAATATTAATCAAAATTAAAAATTAAAATTATTCGGATCAAATTATCTATATACTAATTTAGAGAAATAAAAAATACAACGAAGTTTATACAATTAAAATTATGTTGATCAAATTATCCACATACTAATGACGTTTATGTGTATTTTGAATGTTAAAATATTATTTTTAGTTTTTAATAGTATTATATTGTGGTAGTATATTTCTCCAATATCATTTTGTATATGATTGAATTATTAGTATTAGTGTGTTAGTTTAGTATTGGTTTAACCACCAGTTCAATCATTGAACCTTGAATTGATATCTTAATCAGTTTAACAATGGGTCCAATTTTCAAAACATAAATTCTCCTAAATCCTATTTTCTTTAAACTATTAAGAATTATCGTTATTTTAGAATTTAAATGAAAATAAATATAATTTTTTTATTTATATTAACTTGATTAATTGAAAGTATATTGTACAATAACTATAATTTATATATAAAAATATTCGTCCGTGAATTTGCAGCACATAAAAAAGTGCTAACTAATGAAAAAGACAAAATAAAAAATTTAAATAAACACAAGTGATGAAAATACAAGTATGTGTATTTAAGAGACAAATTATTCTCATTATAGTATTATATTACTATATTATATAAGCTACAAAAAAAGACTATTTTTGTGTTCAACTTAATCATATGATTCATTTATATGGAAATAGAACAAAAGCACATGCTTCCACATGTGCAAATGCCTTAGACCCAACCCAAACACCAAACTTAAAAGCAAAAAAACAACAGCATTCATGTTTGGTTTAAGTTCAACCAAATGTGTTGGAATCTTTGCCTTCAATTTATAGGTGCCTACAAATACAACCATCAAACATGATCCTTCTCTATTTATTTCACTATAAAAATAAATAATAAAAAGAAATGATAGTGTGCATGCTTCATCTTGTTTAAGTATTTTACTAAAAAAATTTATTAAATATAAATTAATTTAAAGATAAAAAATAATTATTTATTATACTAACTAAATTAAAAATTATTAATATCTAAAGTAATTTTTATTATAATAGAAATTAAATTTTTTTTAGTAGCTATTAATCTTAAAAAATTATAAAATTAGTTTCCAATGATAATTAAATTAGTTTCAAAATAATAAATTAATTTTTAACATTAACTATCAAAGTTTTAATCATTTATTAAATTATATTCTAAATTAGTCTTTAATTTGATTAGTGATTAATTTCATCATTTGATTACTAAAACTAAATTATTTTGCAATGTTTTATAAATATTGGATTAAAAGACAGAGATTAAGAAAAAAATAAACTAAATAACAAAAATCATTCTTATAAAAAAAACTATAATATAGGATAAAATTTAATTAAAAAAGATGAAATAAAAAATAGCTTGAGTTGGGTCATGGCATGTATAGCGTTGTCCTTAGAGAAAAACGCTCACATTGAATAAAACAAAATAATACACGTTTCTCTCAACATATACAATAATCTATCATATTACAATCAAATATCTTTCAACCTTATAAACACTACTATTTTAAAAAATAATATAAAAAAACTAAAAATTGTTGTTATATATGCTTTTCCTTTTTCAAATACATTATATTTATAAAAAAAAATAATTAACAATAATTTTGATTAAAATAGAATTATTGTAATAAAATTTAATAATAAATTTGATTAAAAACAAAATAATTCTGATAATGAATAATAAATTTAGTCAAAAGCAGAATAATTACGATACCATTTATTCGTAAAATTAATAAAATTAATGTTAAAAACATTCACTTAGTATGCAGTTAGGTAACCAAAAAGTTCTTATCAAAATCATCTCAAAACATAACATTGCATGGCCTCATCAATAATTAGTTAAAGTAATAATAGTAAAATTAATAATTCATTTTGCTATCTTTGATGAACCAGTTAAAGATGAATCTAATGCATGAAACAAAATTAGAAATACCTTGAAGAAGGGTTTTGCTTTATGAGATCCCACAACCACTCTTGTTTAATTAGTGTTCTAACAAAGTATCTTTTCATCTTTTGTGTCATTTCTCTTGACCAATCTTGCAACAATTGATTGATTCAACCCTTGATTTTCGTGGTTCTAT
This sequence comes from Lablab purpureus, assembly GCA_030347555.1. NCBI lineage: Eukaryota > Viridiplantae > Streptophyta > Magnoliopsida > Fabales > Fabaceae > Lablab > Lablab purpureus. The sequence goes on from JAMXMO010000128.1 coordinate 30,632, forward strand.
GTATGGAAGAGTAGGTAAAGTGAAAAAGGCAATTTCTGATTGATCCAACACTTTCAAAAATAACCACTGACCCTTGGTTTTTAGTTCACACAAATCTAATTATAAAATGTTGTTTGTTCTTTTACAAAAAGCACATCGAGATTCTCGTCCTAATTGCATAATCAAACATAGTATTTAGTCTTCAAGGTTCATTTCATTGGCAACATTAGGGTTTTGTAAAAAGTAGAAGACAGATTACTAAGGAAAAGTACATTGCTCCACTTTTACTGGCAAAATGACCTATTTGCTTTCAGAAAATCGGCTACTTTAGTCTTATTAACAATCTAATATTAATTGTTATATCTATTTCATTTTTGGTACCAATAGGCAATAATAAATGGCTTCTCCAATGAACGTGTGCAGCACCAAACACTTCTGCAACATTCCATCTACTAGTTGTTGGTGTGTGTGCCTGAAATCTATACATATTTTGGGGCCCAAAGATGAAAAATCTTTCTTCTTGTGTAGCAAAAATCTTGGATTTGATTGGTGCTCTTTCAAGGTTGTGGAATGGCCACCATCAAAGCTTCAGCACTTTGACCTTGCATCCAGAACAAAATTTAAAATGAAAGTTCAGTTGGCGTTAGTTCCAGGGAAATATATATATATATGAAAATGATAGGACACTTGAAAAATACGACTATGATACATTTGAAAAAGAACTCTACATAATTATCACATAAAAGTTAAAAAAAAACATATTTGATTCTGGACTATAACTTGTTCTAATGTTACTGATGTAAGTATTTACGTATTCATTTCATTTAGTTTTATTTTTGTTTATAAACTGTTCTTCTGATGGACCAACTTTTTTTAAACAAACATAATAAGTAGAACTCAAGTTTGTTTAATGTTTGTAGCAAAAGATAAATAAGAAAATATTTTATTTATGCTTAGAGAAATACGAAGAAAGGAAGAATAAGGTGAAGTTGCTATGATATTTTTACTTATAAGAAATCTTTTAACTATAAAAATATAAATAAATGTATATGATAGTATACTTTTCTATTCTTTATGTTATGAATTCTTCTCTAAATGATCTCATAGTGTCATTGTTCTTGTATACACACATAATAATTGTAGGGGATAAGACATGTTAGACTAAACATTTATAAAAAAAAATATCATTCATAAATAAATTAGTATATACATAACATAAATATTACCTCACATTTAAATTTCATTTACATATTATCACATATTACTAATTATGATCATATATCAACACACCATACATAATTTATCATAATTAACAAAGATTGTTATACCCAAACTCAAAGACAAACATATGTGAGTCATATTGTAATCACCTACTGTACCAAATGCAAATATCGAACAACTAGGACTCAGATCACCATCTCTGCAAAGTAGGACCCCTAACCCCCATTAACCACTCTTGGTATACATCATCCCGTAGTCTTGAGCAAGTTCGTTAATGATCCCCCTGTCAGCTTCTCACCACTTGGTATCTAAATCTACGTCACCAAAACTATTAGTGGAACCTAAGATCTCATTGAATCTATACAAGTATATAACTCACCACACTATTATAGTGTATCACCCCAAGTATCATGCATAACACATATGTATCGTATCTCAGTCATGTAATAGTCTACAGGCGCTTACCCTAGGCTCCATTTGATCTATCACATGTTTAGTAGATTTTAGATAACAACTTCAGGCTCTACTTGGCCTAACACAACTCCCACAATAGATTTTGGACACCAATTTCAAGCTCTACTAGATATAACTCATCTTTATAACATGATATCAATCATCATACATTCTCAAACATGCATCTTTGACGCGAGTCTGCCCAAACATGGGATCAATGGATCGTTCCGACAAATTTTCCTCAAACCAAAGATCAAAAATCGAAAATGCGAAAAGGGATTAGGGATGGAGAAGACGCCACAATCAATTCTGACTGATAAGTCCAGTAAGGATTTGCCACTCTGAATTCGAAAATTCACAGATAAGAATCTAAAGTTCTACTCGAGAACCCAGAGAGAATTCACGGAGCCAAAGTCTCAACTCCTTAAAATCTGAATTCTGAGTACAAAGAGTTATGAGAATTCTATTTATACTAATGGACCTAAGACAAGGCCCATTAACTAATTAGGCCCAAAACTGGAAAAAAGAACAAAATACAAATCCCAATAAAGGCCCACAAAGAAAATTAAATCCAAATTACAAAATATCAAAAATTAAATTTAGAAATCCTAAAACTATAGTTGTCATCTTCATGCTCGTATCAATCTTGAAACTGCTTGAGCAAGATTGACACATCATTATTGCACAAACTGGTCTAGTCTCGTTTGAGCAAAAATGTCTCGCTTAAGTAAGAACAAGGTTGAACCAATTCTTTCTCTTTGGACTGATTTTGCTTGAATGGATGTTTCGTTGGATCAATAGTCGCTTGAGTGAGGAACGCACTGCTAGGGTCACATCAGCACTGCCATGACCATCACTCGAGCGAGAATTCTCAGAACAACAAATCTAAGGACAAAGAAACCATGATTTTTCCTTCCTAACCACCAAAATTTTGTGTGCCTTATTTAACATCATATAAATCAACCAAACAATCAAATAATTCATTTATAACAATCTTACTAATTCATATCTCAATTGCAATTATATTTTACCATTCAAAATCACTAAATTCATATATTTCTATTGTTTTTAAATGAAAACTTCTCTAATTTGTATTATTGTGCTGAATCCTCTAAAAAATAACTTTTGATTCTTAAATCATTTATCTATTCAAAATCTGAACATTATTTCAACTTATCTATGATTAGTTTATTATCTATAGAAAAATAGAATAAGCTTTGAACTTACAACTTAAAAAATTATTCAATAAAATTTACTTACTTTATAAAACTAATTGGTCAAAATCTTTTCTTATACCTTTTAGTTTTAAATTTTGTAAATAGATAAAGTTTCAGTATATAACTTACATAGATAAGAGAATTTTTTTAAAGAGGACTACAATATTTTTATCAAATAAACTATCTTATTCTCTTATTAATAAGATTTCTAGAAATAAAATAATATTATTTTATTTTATAAAATTTTCCATTCATTACAATTTTAAAGCTCGAGAGATTCTTAGCATAATTAACAAAAAAAAGTAGATTTCTTCTATTCCTTTTATATTTTATTGTAATCACTAAAGATGTTCGTTGGTTAGGTTGGAATTCATCCTGTGTTCTTAGTAAATTTTTTACATTTAATATAATCAAGATTATATAATATTCAAATTAACACCATGTTCGTTAGATTTGTTAACGATGTATTAATTTTAATATTATTTTACATATGGTTAAGTTGTAGAATTAAAGAAATATATAACTAATGTATATGTATATTGTATTGTTTATTTTTTTAGATAAATAATGTCAAGCATAAGTATAATACCATATTAGAAAAAACATTATTTATTAAATTATAAAGTTGCATTATTAATATATAATAATTTAAAAATAAAGGTTTAAACAATATATAACATGAAGTTGGATAAGAAAATCCACTAATATAGCCCATTACATTTTAAAAATTACATCCTGTAAAATTCATGGATACACCCCGCAGTTAACATATACAATTACAAATTGTAACATAACTCAAGTCTAAATTTAACTAAATTCAAATAAAAAAATTAAGTCAAAATATAAAAAATAAATTACATTTTATATTCAAAACAAAATAAAATATCATCGTTTTTTATTCAGTATATTTAATTCAATTACGTGTGAACTGAACCTATTTATTATATTTGTGATATCAGAGTTAATTATGAGTAATCCTTAGATTAAACTTGTTTATTTTGCTAGCAATGTGAACAAAATATAAAGAAATTCATATTTAAAAATTTAGTGAAAAAAATGTAAATATATATCACATAAACTACGAGTTACCTGATGATTAGCAAGATTTTGATCCAAATATGTGGTCATGGTTACATTTGATTGGTTAAAGTTTGATATCAAGAAAGTTTTTCAATCACATTGGATTTATAACTCCTTGCAACTATAAACTTTTAAAAACCTAAAAATTATATCATAAAAGAAAATAGATTGAGTTGTTTGTTTCATTATCTTATGCCACATAAAGAATTGAAGTTTGTGTAGATTTTCTAAATGTAGAACATTAAAAGAAGAGAGAGGGAAGTTAGGTCTCTTAATCATGGCATGGGTTTGATTTGAATACTATGTAGCTTAATTAAAAGAGATAATCACAATGAGAGTGAAGTAATGAAATTGAGATCATTTTCACAAAAGGTGAGAAGTGGGCTTCACTTTGTTTTCACCCCCAAAAGTGCAGTATTGCTTGGATTCATCATTTTCCTTCTGTTTAATGTCACTTAGGTCATTTAGGTGTGTTAGGTTCAAACTCCATTCTCATTTTTCCTTACCTCTAACCAACTTCTCTTTCTCCATCCATTTTTCTTAAATGCAAATTTATTAATATAATTTATTCATAATGTATTAATAACAATATAAATGTTTATTTTAACTTTATATAAACAATTATTATTTTCAAATATTTTTAACTGATGGACCACTTGCTCATCAGAAGAATTCAATTCAAATAAATATGACAGATCAAAATTACACCTTCAGACTTTCTCTGCTGCAAGCAACCCTACAATGTTACTTCTCTTTATTATATCATTATAATTATATAATACTATTAAGTTTATTATTTAATTGATTCACATTGTAAAGATGTGCATGTGTTTAGGTTGAAGCTATTTACTCTTCTTCTCAACCAGGGAGGATGGCAATCAAGTGGTTCTTAAATAATCACAAGTCTGACTGTACGGCCAATGATGGACGACGTGTCCAGCTTACTATGGGGCCTGCCACATTTGACCCTTCCAACTACACTTCCTAATTCCCAAACACTTTCTTCAATGACAATAAATGAATAATTATGTTCAAATAAGATAATATAATAAATGATAAATTTTCTAAGAGTTTTATATGATTCGATGTTCAGAATTTCAATTCAAAACCACTGATTAAATTAAAAAAATTTGGATTAGTTTATTTTCACTACAGAATATATCTCACAAAAGCAGGTAAAAAGAAGAGAAAAGAAAAGGTTTTCTGGTCAAAAGAAGAAAAATTGAAAAAATTGTAATACATAAATAATTTATTTCATGTCGCTCTTCGTCCTTTGGCGCTTTTTTAGTGCAAATTCTATTGATATTAATATTATTTTTTTAGCGGCGACTTCGCCGTTTTTAGCTTTCTCTCTCTGTCGTTTGTTTTTGCACTTTTTGTTTTTGTTGTTCAGAAGTCGTGTTTGCGACTCTCTTACACATAACACATTCTTTTCCCTCGTTTTTGTTATTGGAATCTCGTTCAGGATCCTTTACCCTTTTGATTCCTTCTCAATTCTGGGTCTCTCTTTCTGTCTTTAGCAATGCTTCCACCAAAAACGTAACTAACTGTCTTGGCTTCAGTTCAGTTCAGTTTTTTTTTTCTAGTATGTGAATAGGTGAGTTGAGGTGTCAACATGTTTTCATTTTCCTTTCTGTCTACCTTTTTTGCTGTCAGTGTTTTGATCTGTCATCCTGTGTTTCTTAGAAGTGTGTTTTGTGTCTCAACGTGGCTGCTTAACCGGATATATGCATGCTTTTTCATTCATTTTTTTTTAATTTTTGTGTATCCTTATTTTGATGCTAATAAAGGGAGAGAAACAAAAAAGCTTTGTGGGAGGGGGGGGTGAATGAAAGAAGAGTAAAAATGAAAAGGGTCTTGTCATTTGGTTACATGCTTATGTGAATCTGAGTTGAGATTTCAATGGTGATTTGAAACTTTTTGCTTGAGTTGATCTTGCTCGCATTTTCCTGTTTTTTGCTCCTTGTTAGACTGGATGGATATAAAAGTGGATAAAGTTTCAGGATTTATGCATTTCAGATTGGTACAGAGGAGAGGATTAGGATTAGGATTATCTTGGATTTGTTTGGTATATAGTGCTTTATTTCTGTTTTGGGTCTTTGTTGCATTTCTTGTTCCGTGTGCTAGTGGTTTTGGTGAATTTTAGTTTAGGGTAGACACGATGTGTGGTAACTGGTGAAGTTGTTGATGATAAGTTATGCTTGATCAATTATTTCAATATACTGATGTCATTGTCCAACTTCCAGCGTCGATTATTCATCCTGAGATTTTTTTTTCTTCTTCTGAGTGTTGTATACTTCCGAAGACTTTTTGACAATGACTTTGAAAATTAAGAGTAAAAGCCTTCAATTGACTGGTTCAAGTTCAATGTTGTAAACCAAGTACCAAGGAAATCTCTATATTAGTCTATTACTGGTGGCATATATTTGACTATATTTTTTTGCTTGCTGTGGCAGGTATATCAATGGATTGGATGATCAATAGCGAACTATAGCGCAGAAGAGGAAAGGGGAGAGATGAAAGAGGAGTCAACTGGGCTTATCATTGGGATTTCCATAGGTGTGGTGATTGGAGTTGGTTTGGCAATTTCTGCTTTGTTCTGTCTCAGATACCACCGGAAGCGGTCACAGATAGGCAATAGCAGTTCCCGGAGAGCAGCTGCCATACCCATCCGCCAAAATGGTGTTGATTCTTGCACTATTCTATCAGACTCAACCTTGGGTCCAGAATCACCTGTGAGGTCTGGACGAAATGGCACGTCCTTCTGGCTTGATGGCTTCAAGAAGAGTAGTAACATGGTGTCAGCATCTGGAATACCAGAATATTCATACAAGTATGTTTGTTGTCTTATAGTCAGTTAACTTCATGTGCCACTCTTCTTTTGTTCTTTGATGATCCTTCTCTATGTTCTTGTACATTTACATGTTGAGACTCTATGAACTAGTAATAATCAGCTGCACTTTCTTTCTCTTATATGAAATATGAAATGATTATCTCTAAATAAAACTTAAATGCTTAGTGGCCTTTGTTCTCTGAAAAGAAACTCAGTGGAGTGATGGAGTAATTAGGCTGGAGCATTTAAGTATTTTGGAAAAGGAAACAAAGAAAAGGATGGCTTAAAACTACCATACATCCATTGTACTTGTTAAAATAAATGCTTGATTGTCTCTTAGCATTTGAAGCATCGTATCTCTTTTTTCCATTCTTATGCTTGAAAATTTGCAATTTTAGTGACTATTGCAGAAAAATGAAAACTAGTGAACAATAGTTTGAACAAAGAACAACTTATTTCATGTCATTTATCTCTTTCTTCTTTCTTTCTGTCTTTTTATCTATGCTTCAGGGATTTGCAAAAGGCAACATATAATTTTACAACACTCATAGGACAAGGTGCATTTGGTCCTGTTTATAAAGCTCAGATGTCTACTGGGGAGACTGTTGCAGTTAAAGTTCTCGCAACTAATTCTAAGCAAGGGGAGAAAGAATTTCACACAGAGGTGAAGATAGTATTTGTTTCTCAGCACTTTGGTATGCGAAAAAGGATTGATTCGATTTTGGGAAATCAAAATATGAGAAATTCGATTTTTACGACAACCTGAAAAGTATTTTTTTAATATGTGATACCTTTGTACAATTTTTTGTTCTATTGATACGAATAATTGGCCACTTGGCATGTTTTCATTATAGATAACTTAATTCCAATTGGTATTAACAGTTGTGCTGTATTAAGTTATCATGTGATTAATTTTTCTGCTTCACTACAGACCAGAATAATTTGCCAATTTTAAACTTTTGTGTTCTTTCATTTTTTTTCTCAGGTTATGTTGTTGGGAAGGTTACATCATAGAAATCTGGTAAATTTGGTTGGCTATTGTGCGGAAAAGGGGCAACATATGCTTATATATGTGTACATGAGTAAAGGCAGTTTGGCTTCCCACTTGTACAGTAAGTTAGCTGTCTATGTTTTTTGGTTAACAAACTTCTATGCCACTCATGGTACTTGCTCAATGGATTGGATCAATTGATTTTGATTGGCAACTGTTAAAGTAATTGAATTGGGATTGGCTTGTGGTTTGAATTCAGTGATTAAAGTAGTTTGGCTATGGCTTATCATTATCCAATAGAATAGGACCTGATCAATTTTGAGGAATGATGCTATTTCAGCTTTACTGTATGTTCTTGCAGGTTAATGAAATCAGCATCCGCTGGAACAATCCATGATCCCCCAGCCCTTCATTTCCTTAGTTTTAATTAAGAAAAAAAAAAGATTAAAAAACATGATTTAGGTTCATGCGTAGACGGTAATTCTATATGTTGTGTCTGAATATCCTTCATGTAGAAAGTTTGAAATTTTCTATATTCACACTCTGAAACAAGTATGAAAATGTATTATTATGTGGCGATGCAAACTTTTCTAGACCTGTATGAAGCAGTTATGAACACTACCATTTGGTTTCTTTAAATTATACAAATAGACATGTTTTGATTCTAAATCACGTGAGCTAGATACGAAATAGTACTTTGATACTATGTGCCCCTCAATTGTTTATGCAATTTTTTGCTATTCTTTTCGTGTTCAACTTCCATCTGCAATAATAACTGAAGCATGTATACTTGTCTCTATATTCAGGTGAAGAGAATGGAGCTCTGGGTTGGGAATTGAGGGTTCATATAGCTTTAGACGTAGCAAGAGGGATAGAGTATCTTCATGATGGGGTAAGTTTCCCTGTGATCTGCACTAAGAGAATTCTGCTTTCTCTATATAGTTATGTTATAATCATATTTGTCGTCCCTTCAGGCAGTTCCTCCTGTAATCCATCGAGATATCAAATCTTCCAATATTCTCTTGGACCAATCCATGCGAGCCAGGGTATGCCATTACTTATCATCACCTTTTTAACACGGTAGTTTGTATATGAGGGTTTGGTTAAATATGTTTTTACTCTCTAAAAATACAGTGAGCTTTGGTTTTAATCTTTGGAATTTTTTTTTCTTAAAAACAGCTCCTATTACTATTTAGTAATTAGCATTGACATGCCATGTCATGATCAGTGACTATTCCAGCATGCATGCCTATTGATAATATTGAATGACTAGGACTATATTTCTGTCAGTTAGTGTTTGTTAGGATGTTTCTTATGCTGTAGTTGTTGATGTTGAATCAAATAGGTTGCTGATTTTGGACTCTCAAGAGAAGAGATGGTGGATAAACATGCTGCAGTTCGGGGTACCTTTGGCTATCTTGATCCTGAGTATATATCTTCAGGAACATTCACCAAAAAAAGTGATGTATACAGTTTTGGGGTTTTGCTCTTTGAACTTATAGCCGGCAGAAATCCTCAGCAAGGTCTAATGGAATATGTTGAGCTTGTAAGATCTCTCTCTCTCCTCTACCTAGCAAAATGGTTTGTTGTAACAGTACACTATGCATGATTCATTTTTTTATTCTAATGATGTTAATGAATGATCAGGCAGCAATGAACACTGAAGGGAAAGTTGGTTGGGAGGAGATAGTTGATGGTAGGCTAGAGGGAAAATGTGACTTTGAAGAGCTGAATGAAGTGGCAGCCCTTGCCTACAAATGCATCAACCGTGCCCCAAAGAAACGCCCTTCCATGAGGGACATTGTGCAAGTGTTGACAAGAATCCTTAAGTCAAGGCACCAAAGGAATCATCAACACAAGAAGTCCCTCTCAGCCACAGCTGATGAAGTTTCCATTGATGTTGATCAGCTAGAAACCAAGAGTTCCCTCACTGACCACAGAAGACAAGAATCTATAGATAGCACAGCCGACATGTATGATTTGTAGAAGATGGTTTTGCCTTAGCTCAGTTTTTTTCATTACATTGAATTTTTTGTATTTGCCTTTGGATGTGATGTGGCCGTAACTTGATACCAGGCGCCAGTGATTTGATGATCCAGACCAGACATCATCCTCTGTAATTGTGTTAACAATTTTTTTTTCTGTTTCTCATTCCCCGCCCCCTTTTTTTTGTTTATTTCTAACACCTCAGTTCTGTTGTCTCATAGAAATGACACTCAAAATTTGTATATTAATACTTCGAAGAATGAATTTGAAGCAACAAGAGATTATTGCTAAACACAGTTACTTATATATGTAAATATGGTTAATTTTATTTCATTACTAAATTATTATTAAATATTCAACAAATTTATGATCTTATTAACCTGAATACAAGACACTATTAATCACATATTCAGCTTTTTAATCATACCATATTTAATTAATCACACGAAACAATAAAAAAAATTATTAACCATATTCGTATGCACGCGAGCCCCCCCCCCCACACACACACATATATATATATATATATATATAATTACAGGTGATGATTAATGACCTCGCCATAATGGTAAGTAAAATAAAATTATTACTATTAAATACTTCAATGACCTCGTAAGGTAACTCTATTAACCAACCATATATCCACAATCATATACTACAAAAAATGTGTCCACTTTTTATTTACATTTTAGGTAACTATTTCTATTCAACAACATTAAATTAAAATCCAATTTTAAGAAAGGAAAATGAAAAGAGAAAGAATAGGATCGCTTCTAATGGGCCAAACTTTGGGCTTAGTAAATGGCCCATATGAACACACAGTCCATTTTGAAAGCAATCGACACGTCGTCGTTCTCTTGTCCATTTTAGCCTCTCACCACTACTACTCTATTCTTCTCACTGTGGCATCCTTTTATCCAAAACCATTATTATCAGAAGCAGAAAACAAGAGGTTGCAGCAGCAATGGCAGCCATGGCTGCTCTTCAGAGCTCAATGACCGGTCTCTCCCTCTCCTCCAGCTCTTTCTTAGGCCAGCGCTTTTCTCCCATCACGTTCCCCTCTCTTCTTCCGGTATGCACTTTTCTCTCCACTCATCACTCATCACTCATTTCCCAATTTTTTATTCTTTATTTTCAATTCAAGCTTCAATCGTGTCCACCCCGCGTTCTTCCTTTCTCCCAATAACCAAATGGGTCTTCCTCTTTTTAACAATTCATGAGAATTAGCAGTTCAAGTTTTTCTCTTTTTCTCTTCCTTTTTAGTCTTTCCCTGCAAATATGGTGATATTGTTATTTGTCAGAGCATTTTATTCCTTAAAATGACTACGTATTTGACGTGAATCTGCCATTGGAACATAGTTGGTACCACTGGGAATAAATGCAAGCTAAATGTGCTTGTGGGTGTACATTTTCTGATTGAAGCTATTTAATTGAACGTTGATGCCTGCAAAAATGGATAATTATGCTTCTGCTTATGTTGTATTCAAAAGTTTTGCTTAATAGACCTCAAAGTACTGGTACTTGAAAATTTGTGGGAATTCAAACCTGGTTTTCACTGTTCTCTAATAACCTGTCTCAAAGCATATTCTCACTCCTAGTGGAAAGCCCAGTGATTCCAACTGTGCTTGGTTCTTATCTATATGTCCTTTTGAAGTTAGGAATTGGCTCAGCAAACTTTTCAGTTTAAGTTGTTGCCTTTTTAGGCTGAAGAAACACATTCTACAGATGTGGATAATGTAATGTAACTTATAAATTCGTTGTATTGTAGCTCTTTATGACTTGTATTAGTTGTTTTACAATTGAGGATTGTTAGAAACACACTCTTACTAATACACGCTTTACAATTGGTTTAAATTTATTGAAACTACACAATCAGTAGAATGAAAAGTAAGACCTGTCAAATTTTGGTTCAGTCTATTATAGACTGTTAAAAAGAAAATACGTAAGATAATATGTTCTTAGCATTTCTCTCTAGTCTTTACAAGTTTATTAACTTTACTTGTCCTCTATACTAGCTTTTACAAACTTTGGCCCTATAGAAAAACAATTGCTTATCATCATTTAATGAATATTTTTAAGTCATTCTGCAGCAGCTAGTTTTGTGTTCCTCTTAGTTTTTATTTAGGCTCTAATTATTTGCATACTTTTATAGGTGATAGTATCTCCAGACACTGTATCCAACTTATTATCTCAATGTCTCAAACAAATCTACAGTGATTTTTCTTATTAATATTAACTTTTAAGAAACCCTATGCAGCTGCAAATTTTTAGATTCTTTTAATTTCTTTTGCTCATGATATTGTTGTAACTTGCAAGAGGTGCTCATTAAAAATAACAACTACAATAATATTTTGTCAAACAAAAGAATTAATGGTTATTAACGATAAAATAAATAAAGTTTGTAATTAAATTTCGTAGTTCCATCTAGAGTTTTGTAGACTCACTTCATAATTGATGTTATTTTATCTTTGTGATATGCAGGGTAAGTCAACAGAGAAGCAATGTCCCATTGTAATGAAGGTTAGTATTAGATTCTTGATTTATGCAGTACATGTGCAGTCATTTGCTGTTCATTATTTGATACTTTATAAGATCAGTTTGATTAAAAATATTCAGCTTATATCAGCACCATGTAATATGATCCAGGTTCCAGTCAACGCTTGTGAAACAAATTTGATCCCTGCTTAATATATAGAATTCTACAAAAAAAATTTAGCGGTATTTTGCTCTGTATTTAAGAAAACTTGTTAAAAACAAATGTAGTTCCTAGTTCCTGGCTTCTTCAGAGATATGGAATTTTGTCATATATGAATAGTAGACAGAACTTACCACTGACGCTGTATCCATTTTCAATTGTCTTTATTGACAATGAGGAAATTGAAACTAAACAAATCATAAAGTTTCACTAAAATTATATATTGTAATTAATAATTATTCTCTTGTGTTGTACTTTTTTCTGCTTCTGCTCTGGCAGCTTAAACGATGGGAACGGAAGAAGTGTAAACCAAACAGCCTTCCTATCTTGCACAAAATGCATGTTAAACTTGGAGATACGGTGCAAATCATAACTGGAAGTGAAAGGGGTAAAGTTGGGGAGATTACTAGAATCTTCAAGCATAACAGCACAGTAATAGTGAAAGATTTAAATTTGAAGACAAAGCATGTGAAGAGTAGAGAAGAGGGAGAACCGGGACAAATTATAAAGGTTGTCCTCATTTCCCTTGCTTTACTTTATAAATCCTTTTACTAGTTCTGAAGTTTCTTCAAGAAATGGAAGTAACCTTTGTTTTTTGACATATTGTTCATTGGTTATTATAGGCATGTTTGGACACAACCTAGAAGTGCTTATGCGAGTTTCTCTCTTATAAATATAATTTTTTTTCAATAGAAAAGTTCTCAAAAGCATTTCTAGCTTGTATACAAAAAGACATGTAAAAAATTGTTCATTGGCGGGTATGTTCAGGCACTAATACTTTTGAGAAACATGTTTTCTTCTAATTTTAGATTGAAGGTCCTATCCACAGCTCAAATGTGATGCTTTACTCTAAAGATCAGAATGTAGCAAGCCGTGTGGGGCATAAAGTCCTTGATAATGGTAAGAAAGTCCGGTACCTTATAAAAACTGGAGAAATAATTGATAGTGCAGAGAATTGGAAGAAACTGAAGGAGGAGACTACTAAGAAACCTGAAGAAGCTGCTGCTGCCTAGTTCATTCAATCTCTAGTAATGTAACTCTAGTTGTACTTGTTGTGCTCACTTTTCCATGTTATCATCTGATGTATATTTTGGTCTTTCTGTTATCTACATATATTAAAACCAGGGTGATTAAATTTGTCTATTGGTTGTTCACTTTGACCAAAGTGAATCTTTTTGAAAAGAAATTGTTCATGTTAGCCAGAATGGCTGTTTCTTTCTAAGTAACTCTACTAAATTCCACCAGGTATTTTGGTAATGCAGAATAGTCAGGGGTATTTTGGTAATTCAGAAACATCTATACAGTAGTACAAAACATTTTAAAAACTATTTTTAGCATTGTAGTTAATATTATCTCAACTAAAATAAAGCTTCTACAATTTCTTAAATTATATTTTGATTAAAATTGATATTAGAGGTATTTCAATAATTTTTTGTGTTGTGACCCTGAAAGTTATTTTTGTCTAGTAGCCTTAAGTAGGAATGCTCGTGGTAGTTGAATCAAACTGATCTATGGGTAAACTGAATGAAATTAGTACATGTGATCTGGATTGAACTGGTAAATAGTTTTTATTATTTAAATTAAACTGCTATTTTAGTTCAGTGATTTTACAAGTTCAAACTGAACTACACACTAACATCTATTTTTGTTTCAGATTTGATTTTATTTGTTAGTTGTGATGCTCTAATGTTGCTTATTATCCAAATCTTGCTTGCAATGTTGTAAGAAAATAACCATGCATGAATGATATGTTGTGAAATGGTGAATGGACAACATGTTTCAGTTACTAAATGCATTAAACCATTAAACTGTTTTATAAAATAGTTGAGTTATGTTAAACTGATTTTAAAGAAGTTTAATCTTTTTAATGGACATAGCTTCTTCTTTTTTTCTGTGCCATTTAGTTTGGTTATAGTCTAATTTAGTGTAGAAAAACAAATTTCCCATTCATAGTCTTAAGACAATGGTGTGTCATGATTCTTGAGTTTCTTCTAAATTTTTAAATATAAGTTTTTGTATAATTGAAAAATAGAAATAAGTGAAAATCAACATGTACTAACATCAATGAAGGGACAAACTTGTATTATAAAATGAAGTTTTATTAAAAAATAGTTCCATACAATTTTGTCATTATTTACCCTATTGGGTCACTTAAATTGAAAAAAAAACCAGTGCATGGTTTGGTTAGATAGACATTATCTTGTACCTTAATCTAACCTTTTTTTTGTGATCATCGATTTTATTTTATTAATATAATATAGTTTGATTCAAAGTTAGTTTAGACAGAAATGGACTTGAGTTTACCTAACATGATATCAGTTTAATTAAGTATATCAATAATAATTTATAATCATAGTCTAATTAAGTATATCAATAATAATTTGTAACCAAATCACAATCTTAACTTTTATATTATTAATGTTTTGTATAATAAGTCAAATTTGTTTAAAATAACTATGTATTCATGATAACCTTTGTATATCATATTATATCAGTATTATTTATTTTAAAATAATAAGTTTAAAGTGTTTAACTTTTGTGTATCATTTTATGTTTTTCATCTATTAAAAAATAGGTAAGCAAAATTACCATGATGATATGATAATTCGTAAGTAAATAATAATGTAAACTCATTTTATATTATCTAAGCATTTAAATTAAATTCATTAAAGTACTAGATGGATAACTCAATAAGACTCAATAGTAACTATTCTAGTGGTGTGATTTGTTATGAACAAGAAATATTAAGTTAGGCACATTTCTTCTATCACTGTATTAGTAGCTAACTTAAAAAAAATTGTTGTAAAAAGACAAATAAATTCCTCCATAAGTTAAGTATTTTTTATCGATAATTTTAAGTAAAAAAAATATAATTAGAATTTTTATATTTAAAATAAATATTATTTATATTAAATAATTATTTTTTTATTATGTATATAACAAGTAAAAATTAATAATATAATTAAATTTTAGAATTTTTTTATCATATTTACCATTTAAATAAATATGAAAAAAGACTTTTTATATTAATAAATTTTGACATACAAAATTTATAATTCTATTATACTTTAATCTAAGTGATTGATAACTATGTATCTCATTATATGTTTCATAAGTTAATATTTATATTATATTTATATTAAATTAGATTATTTCGTAATAATAACCTTTTATCTAATGATAAAATTTATGACTGATTAAATATCACTTCAACAAATTAATTAATGAATATTTTATGATATTATTTTTAATTTATTATTATATAAAATTAAATAAAAAAAACTAATAGCATAAAAAGTAATGTTTAAAAAATTTCAAAATTTCAAAATTAGTTACTAACTTAATTAGAGATTAGTTTAAAATTTTATTTAATAAATAACTATAATCTTAATAATTACTGTTAAATAAAATATAGAAACTAATTCATATTTTTTTAAGATAATTAATTATTAAGAAATATAATTTTTATTTATTTTATTAAGAATAAAATTTTTAAATATCTCTAATTTTTAATTTATAAAATAATTTTTAAATTAATTAACATAATAATTAATTATTTTTATTTTAAAATTAATTTATATTTAATAATTTTTATAATATAAAATTATAAAATATACCTTAAAAATATTTAAAGTTAATTTAAATATAGAAAGACACTCTACATAAAAAATATCACTTGAATATGAGCTCTTATTTAACTAATATTCTGAAAAAAAAAAGTTATCACATAATTGTTTGAGTTATTCTTTCTCTCCTTCAAGATATATTTTCCACTCAAACTGTATAATTTTTTTTTGAGATATCTTGATCTATCATTTTAATGAAAAGTATTTCAACTTCTTTTCATTATTTACTACCTAAATCAACTAATACAAACTTATAAATGAAATTTTGTTTGTATTAAAAAACTTTATCTAAAATCTAAAAATTAAAAATTATGACCTTTATGAATTATCAAACAAATCCAAACAAATATTTTTTATATAATAAAAATATTAAAAAATTATTTTTAAAAACTATATTATTAATATCTGAAATAATAAAATTGGTTATTAATTTAATTAAAGATTAATTAAAATATAATTTAATAAATTAACATTTTAGTAATTAATATTATAAACTAATCTAAATTTTTATTGAAAAATAATTTAATTACTATTATATAAAAACTCATTTATATTTTTAAATTAATAATTACTAAAAAGGTATCATTTTTATTTATTTTATTATTAATAATAACTGTTTTAAATATTAATAACTTTTAATTTATAAAATAACTTTTAATTTAATTAATATAATGATTTATTTTTTAAATTAATTTAAATTTAATAAATTACTTATATGACATCTTATTCCAAAGTCACTCTCTACGAAAAAGAATTGAATGATGACTTGAATCAATAAATAAATAATACAAATGCAGGTAGCACAAGATGCAACATTTTAAATTTAAAAAAAAGAGCTAAATTTTTTTTTAACCACAATTAGTAAAAAGGCTACATGGCAGCGTCTTTCATTGACACGTGTACTACTACGTTTTCAAATTTAAAACACGGGAATAAAGACACGCGTATGAAGAGAAGGAAAACCCAATGTATGTTCGCCCTAACCCACTCTCACTCTCTTCTCTAAAACCCTAGAAAACAACAAACGCACTCTCACCCTAACATCAACACGCTCTCATTCTCTTCTCTCAAACCCTATAATCCAAACAAACATGAACACGCTCTCACTCTATTTGTCTTCTTCGTCTCCATTCTCACACGCAAGAGGAACATCTCAGAGAAACCTTAATCTATCTCTTTTCATCTCAAAGGAACGTCTCCTTTCTTCATGTGTTTCGTTGCCCGGTAAGTCCTATGTGTTTCGTTTTCAATGAATAAATTAGGGTTTCCATGTTTACATGCCCTAATCGCCTTTGCATTGGACAAAGATTGTCGAAATCGTGATACAAACCCACTGCAGGTGTTGTGCTGTGAAAGACTTTCTGAAACCTTCAAAAGGTAGGTTCTGCTTCCATGTGTTTTACTCTGTTCATATTGAAATTGTTCAGAAAGTAAATTAGGGTTTCACAATGTATGAGCCGAAATTAAGTATTGTTCAAATCAATAAGAAAATAAATTAGGGTTTCACAACATCTGAGCCGAAATTATGGTTTGCAATTTAAAAAATAAGGGTTCGAAAATGGAAATTATATTTTGAATTTGATTCTATTTTTTATCTCTTGACTCAGCTCTTTATATATGTGCACTCTTTTGCTTTAACCACATCTGAATCCAAAATGTCCACTTCGTAAAAAAAAACACCATTCTCAACAAGTGTGTTATCTGTGACTGACTCTATTCTTTTACATCTTAATAATTTTGTGCAGAATATTTAGTTGATTTCTTTCAATACTTGGCGCCTTTAGTTTGTCTTCGAAACTTCATTGCCAAATTAAATCTGTCATTCCAGTCAAATCTTTTTTAATAATTTTGTCAAGAATATTTGGTTTATCTATTTTAATACTTGGTGCCTTTACTTTGTTTTCAAAACTGCATTTCTCAATTAAAACTGTTACTCCATTACAATTTACTGTGTTTTTTAAATTTGAGATTTTTGTATGTGTATCAAGCTTTTAAATGTATTTGAATATAATTTCAATTTCAATATAATGAATTTTTTCTCTTTGGATGGGTTAGTATATAAGTGTCTTAGAACAATTTCATTTCTTTGACACTCAGTGTTGCCTAGCTACATCAATGTACTGTAATTTACAAAGATGTTTATGTCAGATTTTTTTAATAATTTTGTGCAGAATGTTTAGTTGATTTCTTTCAATATTTGGTGCCTTTAATTTGACTTCAAAGCTGCATTGCTCAATAAAATCTGTCATTCCAGTCAAATCTTTTTTAATAATTTTGTCCAGAATATTTGGTTCATCTCTTTTAATACTTAGTACCTTTGTTTTCAAAACTGCATTTCTCAATTAAAACTGTCACTCCATTACAATTTACTGTGTTTTTAAATTTAAGATTTTTATAGTATGTGTATCAAGCTTTTCTATGTATTTGAATATAATTTCAATATAATGAATCTTTTCTCTTTGGCTGGGTTAGTATATAAGTGTCTTAGATCGCTTTCATTTCTTTGACACTCAGTGTTGCCTAGCTATATCAATGTACTGTAATTTACAAAGATGTTTATGTCAGATTTTTTTAATATTTTTGTACAGAATGTTTTGTTCATTTCTTTCAATATTTGGTGCCTTTAATTTGTCTTCGAAGCTACATTGCTCAATTAAATCTGTCATTCGATTCAAATCTTTTTTAATAATTTTGTCCAAAATATTTGGTTCATCTCTTTTAATAGTTGGTGCCCTTACTTTGTTTTCAAAACTGCATTTCTCAATTAAAATTGTCACTCCATTATAATTTACTGTGGTTTTAAATTTAAGATTTCTATATGTGTATCAAGCTTTTCTATGTATTTGAATATAATTTCAATTTCAATATAATGAATCTTCTCTCTTTGGCTGAGTTAGTATATAAGTGTCTTATAACACTTTCATCTCTTTGACACTCAGTGTTGCCTAGCTACATCAATGTAGTGTAATTTACAAAGTTGTTTACGTCAGATTTATTTTTTTTAATAATTTTGTGCAGAATATTTGACCAATGAAGTGGGTGTGACACCTCAGAAAAGATATGTTCAAGGTATTGTGCACCCAAATGAGGATGATCTGTCTCTGAAGACCTTAAAGAAGAACATTAAGGTTGAGAAAGTGTGTAACGTTATAAGTTTAGTATTTTTTTGGATAATATTGTTGTTTTGTGATGTTTAAGAACAAATAATTGGCTGTATTGCAAGCTTTTGGAATGTTTTGAGTTGTTTAATTGATTGTATTTTTAAATTTAAGATTTCTGTATGTGTATCAACCTTTTGTATGTATATAATTTTGTGCAGAATGTTTAGTTGATTTCTTTCAATACTTGGTGCCTTTAATTTTTCTTCAAAACTGCATTGCCCAATTAAATCTGTCATTCGAGTCATATCTTTTTTAAATTTTGTCCAGAATATTTGGTTTTACTTTGTTTTCAAAACTGCATTTCTCAATTAAAACTGTCACTCCATTACAATTTACTGTGTTTTTAAATTTAAGATTTCTCTAACATCTTCCATTAAAATCTTCATCAATCATCTCACACAGACACATATATGATATATACTGGAAAAAATAACTTACGCAAATCTGAGTTCTACAAATCTGAGTTCTAAAATAAAGAAGAAAAAAGAAAAAAGAAAACGTTCTCAAATAGTTTCACATGTTAGTCATTCCCACCTCCTCCAAGATATGTTCTCAAAGGAGAGCAAGGTGATGAGTGAGATAAGGAGACTGTGATGATTTTGACGGTAAAGTAAAAAAGTTCAGTTTCATGTGAAGGTTCTCTTTGGATTCCAAAGTTATCATTTTTAACTGCTATGTTCATTTTTATTCTTTACCAGAACTCTTATTTTGCTAAAGATTGTTTTGTAAGTATCCTATGATGATCATGCATAATGTATGATGATTGTTTGATTAAGCAAATGTGATTTGTGTTAAACTGTGTATATTGCATCAATCATACAACAAAACATTACAGCTAAAGATTTAGGTACAAACAAAACTTACTTGTTTGTTGTCCTGATTGTTTCTAGTTCCAACCACTGTTGATTCTTCTTTGAACCCTTTTTTTTTATAATCTCTCCTTTTTTTCTACTGCCGACTCATTTTCTGTTAATCTCTCCTTCTTTTCTACTGCCAACCCTTTTTTTTCTGATGTAAAGATATTTATAGAGGAGAAATTTTGAGATTGTTTTTTCAGAGTTCAAAATTTATGTTCAGTTTTACAAGAAAGATGTGCAGAGATCCTCAGCTTTAATTGAGGTGACTAAACACTGTTGGAAAAGTGCAGGAGGTTAATGTTTACTGTTCACATTAAATAAATTATTATGGGCACTTGAATGTCTGGCAAAGAGATATGTACATGGGAGAGAGAAACTTAATTGCTATTGTGAGTTTCTTAATATTATTTTTTGTTTTTTCTTTTTGTTTAAAAAGAAAATAAATAGACCAACTAGAATAATTACTATATTTCTTTTCAAGAGTTCATTTGAAAGAAAACAATTTAAAATTTCTTAAAATTTAAATTATGAAAAAGAAATTACATTTAAAATTATGAAAAAAATTTATATATTGGGAGGAGTAAAATTAGGTGTTCACATATGTCGTATAGAGAGAGTTCCTTAAAATACAGTGGCGGAGCTTAATAGGAGCCCCCCCCCAAACATTTTTATTATATATATAAATTTATTATATGGGCCCACACAATTTAATAAAATAAAGTTTTACAATTAATAGATTCTTCTAAGAGATATACTTTTTAGAGTTTCCATAAAAAATTATAGATAACAGCTATTTACATTTACTTTTTTGCTTTAAATATAGACTCTCAGTATTCTTTCTTTTTTCTCTTTATGTTGAAGATATAGTAACTTCTTTTCTCTTTTATGGTTTCTCCTCTACGTCACTTATCTTCTATTCTATTTCTACAAAACTTCTTCCATCCTACTCTATTTCAACAAAACTTCTTCCATCCTATTCTATTTCAACAAAACTTCTTCCATTCCAGGTACCTACTATAACTCTCTTTTTATTTAATATCATTTATTTTCTATGCTTTTATGTGACTTTTGTAAGTAGATTACATTAGATTGTAGATTATATTTTTAGGAGGTCTGTTATTCTGTAGATTAGATTGTAAATTATCATTTATTATAATTTTATATATTTTGAAATTGAATAATTATTTTTTAATAAGTACAATACTCATGGTTAAGAACAAGACAATTGATGCTTTTTTTTCAAGAGAAAGATTATTGATAAAAATGAATTTCTTCAACTTCAAATGAGCAAATAGTTCCATTGAACAAAGAATGTTTTAATTTTTATTTTCAGAAGTGGAAAGATTTTAATTTTTAATAGGCTTAAAAAATTTAAAAATTGTTTAAGGTTTAAAAAAGTAAAAACAATCTTCTAACTTACATGTTAAAATAACATCTAAAAAAACTATTCAACTCTTAAATTAGTAGGAACAATATTACTAAACATTAAAAAATATTAAAAAATGTTCAACTTCTAAATTAGTGTTAAAGAAATTAAAACCAATAAAAAAAATTAAAACCCATTAAAATAAAATTAAAACTCATTCATTGCCTGCATTTATTAAAACATTAAAATTTTCGATTCTACGTTTTTTTTTTTCGATTATACTGTATTACTATTAAGTATACTCTAACACGGGATTGAAATAAAAATCGTATAATCTTACGATTTTATGAGTAAAATCTGGATTTTGACTACATTGTTAACAAGTATATTGAATTGATGTTTGTAAGTAAATTGAATGTTATATTCAATGTTAATTTTGTTTATTAAGTTAATTTTTTTACATATTATATTATTTTATTTATGATTTTTTTATATTATTTAATTATTATTAAAATATTAAATTTATTTAATATATAGTGGCTCCCCCTACAAATTTAGTCAAGATCCGTCACTGTCTACAAACATTTATCTTTAAATAAACACAAATAAAATGGCTTAATATTGTGTGTCCATGAATTAAAATTAACTTGTAGATAAGTTTAACATAGGGCAATCAAGATAATTTGAAAATTACTTTTCTAAAATAAAATATTATTTTAATATTATGTTTTTTTTAATTAATGAATAATTTTAGTATTGTTTAAAAATTCTCTTTTCATATATTAAGTTCAACACCAACATACACCTTTTATTTGGATGCAATATTTCAGTAATATTTTTTTATCTTTTTACCTTCTGATGAGTTAAAAATACTATTTTTTTCATAAAATCAATAACTATATAAACTTTGAAATTTAATACCATTTTATACATCACAGTATACCTAATAACTACTTCTGTTTCCAAACATATATTATTTAATTTTTCTCATCTCTATTTCATTTTATTATTAAGTATCTCTTTACTTTCTATGGCATCACTTATTACATTCTCATTTTTGTCTTTATTTTTTCACCTTAAATCTATAAAATGAAAATGAATATTTAAATAAATTTTTATGTACAGTTGAATAAATTTATATTTTAGCTAAAGTTTACAAAAGTTACCTAAATTATATGAAGGTCTTTTATAATTTAAAACTCAAGAACTGGATTCCTTAGACTCAATAAACTAGATATTATCCTGTTCATTATAGGTGCAAATTTGTGCAAAATCTTCATCATTGAGGCAAACCATTATAAATGCATTATATGATTAGTCCTTGCCCTTTTTCTTTACTTATCATCACCGAAATGAGAATCCTAAGCCAGCTATTAAAACACATCACTTACTATACAAGTAAATCAGACTCATAAGCCACTGATTACACCATAGCAGGATCTTGGCAAGGATCTCCGGTGGGAATCCAATAGAGTGAAGCTGGACACAAACTGATGGAGCAGTGTACATAACAATTCCACTGGGAGTCCTCTGTATTATGACTGCTGTGTGCACGTATTACTGTTATGAGACTTTTTATCCGTAAACTTTTCCGTTTAAATAGTAGGAGAAGAAAACAATCTTACGAGAAAAAACACATCCATCTTTTCTCTCTATTAGAAGTTATTTTTTAAAATTGATAGTCGATAGACGTTGGCAAAATAAAGAAAACAACGGTTGGGTTTCTACTAAGAAAGGTTACTTACTATTAACCATTAAGAAAGAGTGTGAATAAGAAAAGAAAGATAAAAAGACAAATTGGTAAAGAGAGATTGAAGAACTTCTTATTAGGTCTCTTATGGATCTTTGACTTTTATAATTCATGTAAAATTTTATATTCTAAGATCCTTATGATGTATAATAGTATTCTTGAACTGAGAATGTTTGAAAAACTATAACTTACAAGTCAATTACCTCTCAACTTTGGGATTGGTTCCAAGATAACTTTAAATGCTTTATAGATTGTATTTCTATTTCTTCTATTGGTCCTAAATGAAATTGGAAGTGCTCAAATTCAAGACATTTGTTTTGTTGGATTGATTTCATTCATGTTATTTTAGGTTAATGAAAAATGAGGAATGCTCATAAGTTTGATAATTCTTTATATCAAAACCTTATTATAGTAGTTGTGAGCATGATAGATAATCTTTCAAAAGGTGTGATAGATAAAAATATTGATGATTTTGTAATTATCAATAAATTCAATATCCACATTCATGCTTGTAAGGCTCCTTAGATTTCAATGGTTGTTTGAAAACCACCTTATATTAGTTATGTGAAATGTAATGTGGATGGTGCTACTCAAGGATGTCCTAGTTTTGTTGCTTGTGAGAGTATGTTTAGAGAAAGTAGAGATGAATATATGTGAGGAAGTAGAGATGTATGATTGTTTGTTACTTGTTTGAAAACCACCTTATATTAAATTTATTTCAATTAATATAATTATAAAATAATATTAATTAAAGTTTTTTTTATCTAATTCAATATTATTTATTAATCAACATTAATTAAGATTAAGACTTTTTAATAATATTGGAATGACTATTTTTTAAATGATGTAAAATAAATTTTTTATTAATATTAATAGGAGCTATTTTTTATTTATATTATTAGAATTATTTTATTTTTACCTATTTTTTTATTTAATAATAATTGAAATATTTTATTCAGACAAGAAATCAAAATTTAATATATTTAAATTTTTTCATTCAATTAAACCATTTGAAAAATAAAATTAATTCAGATTTAATTTATTTAAATCTCTAATGAAATTTCCTGTTTAAAATTAACTAAAGAGTAAAAAATAAGAAAGAAAAGAATGTAAATAAAAATAAAAGTATGCAAAATGATTTAAATAAAAAAATTATAAATAATTTACATAAGATAATAAAATAAAAAATAGGATAATAATTTAAATAATTAACTTATATTCATATAATAATAAGACTTAATTAAATAGAAATACCATCATTGTTTTACATAAACATACAACTATTAATACAAATTATTAAACATAAGTAAAAGTTTTGTTTAATATTATCTCAAAACCTCTACAAACATTTATCTTTAAATAAACACAAATAAAATTGAATAATATAATTAACTCAAATTAATTTTTTTCAGTAAAATAAAACAACAATGTCATCTTAATTAATAAATGATTTATTATTAATTTGTTATTAACTTCTTGTTTAGTATTATAATGTCTCTAAAAGTTTATTTATAAGTAATAGATTCATACTTTGTTAATAATATTGGATTAATTACACTAATTTAATACAGGTACCCTAATTCCTAAGAGAATTTCATATTAATAATACATACAAGTAGTTTTACATGTGTACCACAATCATAGTTGTGAAACCTAATGTCAATACATACTTATATTTCAAC
The DNA here is from genome assembly GCA_030347555.1 of Lablab purpureus. Classification (NCBI taxonomy): domain Eukaryota; kingdom Viridiplantae; phylum Streptophyta; class Magnoliopsida; order Fabales; family Fabaceae; genus Lablab; species Lablab purpureus. The sequence continues at coordinate 55,529 of JAMXMO010000128.1, forward strand.
AATATCAAAATTATAAAACCTTCTTTCCATTATTAAACTTTAGTATAAAATTTTAATCACTAAATTAAAATAATAAAATTATAGTTTAAAATTTTAATCACTAGTTTTAAATATAACCTACTTCAAAAATTTAATCACTAATTCTTAAAATTTTAATTAGTAATTTAAAATATTAAACCCAATTTTCAAATTTTAATTCCAATTTCAAAATAGTAAATCCTATTTTAATTTTTTTATCCGTAATTCAAAAAATTATAACCTACTTCCTGACAATTTTATTGCTTAGATTATTCATGAATCAAAATTAACTTGTAGATAAGTTTAACATACCCCAATCAAGATAATTTAAAAATTATACTTTTCTAAAATAAAATATTCTTTTAATATTATGTTTCTTTTGCGTAGATGAATGAATAATTTTAGTATTGTTTAAAAATTCTCTTTTCATATATTAAGTTCAACACCAACATACACCTTTTAATGAGATAAAAACACTATTTTTTTATAAAATCAATAATTATATAAACTTTGAAATTTAATATCATTTTAAAGATGACAGTATACCTTATAACTACTTCTGTTTCCAAACATATATTATTTAGTTTTTTCTCATCTCTATTTCATTTTATTATTAAGTATCTTTTTACTTTCTATGACATCACTTATCACATTCTCATTTTGGTCTTTATTTTTTCACCTTAAATCTATAAAATGAAAATGAATATTTAAATAAATTTTTATGTACAGTTGAATAAATTTATATTTTAGCTAAAGTTTACAAAAGTTACCTAAATTATATGAAAGTCTTTTATAATTTAAAACTCAACAACTGAATTTTTTAAACTCAATAAACTAAATATTATCCTATGCATTATAGGTGCAAATTTGTGCAAAATCTTGATCATTGAGACAAACCATAACCTAAGTAGTACTCCATTGAGATGTAAATGCATCATAATACCACTTAACTTATAGTGGCTGAATAAAACCAAAAAATTATAAAAGTATTTGAGAATATTTGTTTAATTTTTTATTTTAAAATATTTTTTTACATAAAAAAGAAAACATATTAAATATTAAATATTACTTAAATTTAGAAAGTTAAAAATTAAAAATTAAAAATTATTAATATTTAATATTTTATTAAATTTTTACTTTATAAAAAATAAATAAATAGAATAAATGAAAAACGATATCTAATATATTTTGAAAGCATATGTTTATAATCTTAAAATCCTAATAAATAGAAACTATATTATTTTACATATAATTATTAAAATATAAATGATTAAAAAAATTATATATATAAATATTGTATATCAAATATTAAACAAATAATCCTTAAGTTATTATCTTCAAATTTTGTTCCAAAGTTACAAAATTATAGAGAATTCTGTCAACAATTCATTAGTACCATGATACTATCAAATTACTCTAATAATTACATGTTCATAAATCAAATACCTATACCTACAAGTGAATTAAAATAAGGAAAGATGGAAAGATCTTTGACCCTATGTTATAGCATATAACAATTTCTCTTTCATTTTTTTTCTGAAATTTAATAAAGTGTGAAAGAATAATTAGGGTTAAAAGTTTCTAAAACTTTACAAATGTTTTTACTAATACGACATCAAAATAGTATAAACTAATGAGTTACTTTTGAAGAATAGGGAGGTAACTTGAGATAATTTACACAAGTCATGACACTAGGTAGGTGTGTGTCTGCCTCATTGCTAGAATGCTGTTAAAAACTATGAATACAATTAGATAACACAAAAATATGTTGTTGTCACTAAGATCAAAGGTTACACTGAAAATCTAAAATGCCTAATCCATAAATCTTTTTAACAGTAGTTAACATTGGATTGAGAGATGTCAGCCCTCCTAGTGGAAGTCGAGGTGCCCCAGTCACAAACTACAGAAATGCTCGTTGTTGTTATCCAACAACTGAGTCCATTATAATACATGGATAATAAATTTATGAGATTCAGATTAAGAAAACAAAATGTGTGTTTTGGTATGAGATAAAAAATATCTAAATGTGTGTAATTGTTTACACTAACAATGGGAGGACAGCTAGTAGTGTATCCATGATCAAATATAATGTAATCTTCAAGGTCCTTTATATGTGTTAACTAAACATTATTTTTTTTTACATTCTTCTCTTGTGGATAATAAAATAAGATATATTTATCAAAAAAATTATATGATTAAAATAGTACTTACAGTCCAAGAGTCAGACTCTCCACAAAATAAAAATAAGCACTCAACTTCTTTTTCATTAAAAATTCGAATATGATCAATCTATAAAACTTAAAATAAAATCACAATAAAAATAAATATATAAGAAATTCATGAACAAGAAATATTGTAAATAGAAAATTCATTATATAACAATAAATGATCAATCTTTTGATTAAAGTAAAATTATTAAGATAAAAGTAAGAAACCTGATTAAATCCAGACTCAAAAGCTTTTATTTGTCTTGAAATTCCAGACCTCACTGTTGCATCTATAAATTGTGAAACATAATCATCTAAATTTCTCATATTTACCTACAAAAAGAAGAATATGTAAAGTTTAGATTCTTCACTCGAAAGGGTATTAAAGTAAAAATTAAATGAAAAAAATATCTAGGAATGACTTACCATGGAATGATCACTTCCTGAAGTAAGAACAATATCAGGATATTCAGGAAGAGTGAAATCTAAACAAAGATCTTCAATTCTTACATTTCGAAAGTTTACAATATCAGAGTTCCCTTTCCTTATAAATTTCATACTTTTTTTTCTCTCATAACTAGTGCCTGAAACTCTAACAACACCTTTTAGAGTTCAGGATCAAATGATTGTATGTTGACGCAACCGGGATCATGACGAGGTTGGCGAAAAATAAAAAACAAAATGAAGTCGCCACCAATATTTATTAGAAAAAACATTGGAAAAACCATTAAAAAAAGATTGGTATGCGAAACTAGATTTTTGAGTTCGGGAGTCGATTACGTGTAGGGAAGGGATTAACACCCTACAACGCTCATCATAAAGATGGTTACCCATAATTAATTAAGCTTATTATCTATATTTTTTTAAAAATATTTATCTCATCCTAAAAATAAAAATAAAAACTTTAATTTAAACAAAGGTTAATTAATAGTTTATCTTTTTTAAAACAAAGAATTATTGTTATTATTATTATTATGTTAAATATGATATAAGTAAAATATTATTTTTTATATATTTAGCTTGACAGGAGTTGACTCCTGCTCCTACTTATATTCATGTGCAATGAAGAATCAGAGTTATGTAATTCTTGACTAAAAAAGAAGGGTGATAATTTTAAAATTTTATTATTTTATAAATCTTAGGATATTGGAATTGTCACAACTTATATATACCTAGGAGAATTGACACGGGTGTACACCCAAGCCATTTTGTTGAAATATTTTGTTATTCAATTATTATTATTATTAAAAGTAAATTTGAGTTAGAGCAGGACTTGAGTTAAATATTGTAACAACATGTATCCACAAGTCTTAAAATTAAAAGGATGTCGCATCTAATTAATTCATTCTCTATCTTCTATATATTTAAAAAAAATTTACCAAATATTTAAATTTTAAATTAAAATAAAACTAAAATTATGTGTTTTTCTACTAAATGAAAAATTATTTAATTCAAACAAATAATTATTTTTGTCCATATTTATGCTTATATAAAAGAGTTTGTTTTTTTATATATTAAAAAGGAGTAGGACTTTAAAATAGACAAGTTGTCACAACTTGCATTTTAAGTCCTAAAATTAAAAGGATGTTACATCTTAATTTATTGTCCACATATAAATCAATATAACTTAAGAAGCAATAAATTTATTTAAAATGTTATTATTATAATTTTATTTCAACAGTTAAATATTTTTGTCCATATTTATACTTATATAAAAGAGCTTATTTTTCTTATAGGTTTAATAGACATTTTGGTTCCAATATTTTGTGAGAATTTACAATATTTTTCCACATTTAATTTTTTTCTCAATTAAGTCCTAAATTTTATTAAAATCTTCAATATGATTTCTTCTGTTAGATTAATGTTAACAGTGTTAACTATATGAGACGTAATACATTCAAGTTAACTCGTGGCACGTGAATAATAACAAAAGGGTACAAATATAAACATAAATATGAACACTACATCCTGTGGATTTTTTACAAAAAGGATCACATTGACAGATTTAATAAAATTTGAGACTCAATTGAGAAAAAAAATGAAATTTGAGACTCAATTAAGAAAAAATATAAAATTTGGGACTTAATTGAAAAAAAAATAAACATGGAAAACATTGCAAATTCTCATATAATAGTGGGACCAAAATGTCTATTAAACCATTCTTATATATTAAAAAGGAGTAGAACTTTAAAATAGACAAGTTGTCACAATTTACATTTTAAATCATAAAATCAAAACGATGTCACATCCTGTTAATTCATTCTCCACGTATAAATCAGTATAACTTAAAAAGCAATAAATTTATTAAAAATATTATTATTAAAAAAAGTTAACTTAATATAATTTATTTGCCATGATAAAAAACATAAAAATAAAACATTAAATTTTAGCAATCCACACTATGCTAAAGGAAAACACAATTAGATTCAATTAATCTGTAAAAAGACATAATGTATACACAGTACCAATTAATTAAAAAAATCAACAGTAACCAAGATCATAGGAAAATGGTTGTTTCAGTAGACAAATAGTCAGAAATTTTTTTTAAATGATAATTGCGTAGAATGATCAAACTGAGCTAATACAAAACTGTAATTATACGGCTATCAAAACAAATGAGAAATAAACAATCTTTGTGTCATTCACCAACTATGACTTAAACTAACATCATCGAAGCTCCAACGGTTAAAGAGCTTGACATCCATCTGGGTGGCATCTGCAACAACCCCAGCTTCGTAGATGATAAACAATTATTGAACGTGAATTAGAAAAGGCAAGAAAAGCATAAAAAAGAGGAACAGAACAAAATAGAATAGAAGAAAATACAAAAAAGAAGTTGTTGACACCCTAAGTGGTTGAGAGAAAACAAACCAAAAGATTTAGAGTTTGAATGAAAAATTGAAAGGAGAGGGAAACCTGGAATTGGTAGAGGAAGAGGAAATTAGGGTATATAAATTATAAATGAAAATGTTATGTATTTAAATATATATTAATTAAGTACTTGTTACATAATAAAGTTTAAAATAAAATCATATTTTAATTCTGATAATAATATTTTTAAAATTATATATTTTTATAAAACAATCTAATATTATTAATGCGTAAAATAACACGAAATGATATGAGATGATTTTATGGTGATTTAAAAATAAAAATTAAACATTTTGAATTTGGATATTAATCATAACATTTGAAATGTATAATTAAAACATTTATTATAGATTACTAAAATTGAAATGCTTGATGAAAGAATTTTTCTAAAAAAAATATATTTACATTAACTTAAATGAAAAATTATTAGTGATGTTTTTGTTAATTTTACCATTTTACAAGTACAATCTATCAAAAAATTATGATTTTTAAATTAAAAAATAATATATGTTTCTAATTTTTAACTGTTTGAAAAAAAAGACATTCATTTCAACCAAAAATTCAATTAATTTTTTTAAGATGGTAAGAATGTTTGGTTAAAGTGAACTTTGCTTGAGAGATATTTTTATATCCTAAAATCAAAGTTTTTTTAATATTAATAATAAAGAAGTAAATAATATATTTACATTTTTATTAGAAATGTGATTTTTTTTAGTTCATCATCGTTAAAAAATTTCTATTAACAGAAATATTGTTTTAATCTTAACTAAAATTTAAATACTAATATTCAAAGCACATTTGAATTTTTATGATTTTATGCCAATAAATTTACATACTACTATCGGAAAAAACAAAACGGTGTTTCAAAATCTGAAAACAATGACAGAAATTATCATAGTATAATTACTGAAACAGATTAATATTAAAACTCCCGATCTTAGAAAACAAATTCTAGTCACATCAACAAAATCTTTCATAGCTTGCTACGCCTGCCATGAAAAAAGGCTAGAAAGCAACTAACATTATATTAAATGAAGAAACATAAGCCCGAAACAAAAATCTGCAAACATAGTTTCCACGTGCTGGTCAAACACAAACAAAATTAGAAAAATAAATGCATGCAGAAGGTAAAATAATCGGAAAATGAATCCTCCACAATAGAATTGGAGAACTATGACCTGTTGGACAACCCTTTGGCTGCATTAATAAGTTCATCAGCCAAGCATTCTGCTATTGTCTTGATATTAATAATATTTATATAATACTATTCTATTTCATATTTATAAAGTATTTATAAATAAATTTATTAATAATATTTTTAAATTATATTTATAATGCCTTTTGATTAACTTATAGGTATTAATGTTATACTCATCTCTAATTTAAAAAATTTACACTAAAAATTTAACTTTTAGGTTCTCCATATTTACAAGATTGATCCTATATATTAATATTTTTTACTGGTTAGAAATTTAAGGGAAGAAAATATGTTTTCATGAAATAAATATTTTAAAAAATATTAATTGGATTTTATTGTAATCATTTAAAAATATATGTGAACAAATAACTAATTTCATAAGAAAAGACAATTTTGTCACTCAAAGTAAATAAGTGTTAGTTTCAATTTAATAAGTGTTTTAAATATTTAATTCTAATAAATATTTATAAAAGAGGCTTTGTTTGTAATAATATAATACAAATTAAACAGATTATTCATAAAAACAAATATAACCTTGGAAAAAAGAATAAAATAATACTTTTTTTAATAAGTGTTTAAGATTTGATATACAAATTAATAAAAATATTAATTTTCATAATTTGTGATAAATTTTAAAAAAATTTAATTATATTTTTGAAAAAATTAAATATAATTTATTAATTAATAAAAAAATAAATGAAAAAGTAGAAAATTAATGGTTGAGAAAATATATACTACTTAAAATTATAAAAAAGAATAATTAATAATTCTTGATATTTTTTAAAATTAAAAATATAATTAATAAAACCTACTCTTCTATTTTTGAATATGTTGTTAGCATTTGTCTTTAGTCTTTAGAAGTTTATTAACTTTACTTGTCCTCTATAATGGCTTTTACAAACTTTGGCCCTATAGAAAAACAATTACTTATCATCTTTTAATGAATATTTTTAAGTCATTCTGCAGCAGCTAGTTTTGTGTTCCTCTTAGTTTATATTTAGGCTCTAATTATTTGCATACTTATCGTTTCTCCAAACACTGTATCCAACTTATTATCTCAATGTCTCAAACAAATCTACAGTGATTTTTCTTATTAATATTAAAAACCCTATGCAGCTGCAAATTTTTAGATTCTTTTAATTTCTTTTGCTCATGATATTGTTGTAACTTGCAAGAGTGCTCATTAAAAATAACAACTACAATAATATTTTGTCAGACAAAAGAATTAATGGTTATTAACGATAAAATAAATAAAGTTTGTAATTAAATTTCATAGTTCCATCTAGAGTTTTGTAGACTTACTTCATAATTGATGTTATTTTATCATTGTGATATGCAGGGTAAGTCAACAGAGAAGCAATGTCCCATTGTAATGAAGGTTAGTATTAGATTTTTGATTTATGCAGTGCATGTGCAGTAATTTGCTGTTCATTATTTGTTGATACTTTATAAGATCAGTTTGATTAAAAATATTCAGCTTATATCAGCACCATGTAATATGATCCAGGTTCCAGTCAACGCTTGTGAAACAAATTTGATCCATGCTTAATATATAGAATTCTACAAAAAAATTTAGCTGTATTTTGCTCTGTATTTAAGAAAACTTGTTAAAAACAAATGTAGTACCTAGTTCCTAGCTTCTTCAGAGATATGAAATTTTGTCATATATGAATAGTAGACAGAACTTACTACTGACACTGTATCCACTGTATCCATTTTCAATTGTCTTTATTGACAATAAGGAAATTGAAACTAAGCAAATCATAAAGTTTCACTATTGTAACTAGCCTTAATAATTATTCTTGTGTTGTACTTTTTTCTGCTTCTGCTCTGGCAGCTTAAACGATGGGAACGGAAGAAGTGTAAACCAAATCTTGCACAAAATGCATGTTAAACTTGGAGATACGGTGCAAATCATAACTGGAAGTGAAAAGGGTAAAGTTGGGGAGATTAGAATCTTCAAGCATAACAGCACAGTAATAGTGAAAGATTTAAATTTGAAGACAAAGCATGTGAAGAGTAGAGAAGAGGGAGAACCGGGACAAATTATAAAGGTTGTCCTCATTTCCCTTGCTTTACTTTATAAATCCTTTAACTAGTTCTGATGTTTCTTCAAGAAACGGAAGTAACCTTTGTTTTTTGACATATTGTTCATTGGTTATTATAGGCATGTTTGGACACAACCTAGAAGTGCTTATGCGAGTTTCTCTCTTATAAATATAATTTTTTTTCAATAGAAAAGTTCTCAAAAGCATTTCTAGCTTCTATAAAAAAGACATGTAAAAAATTGTTCGTTGGCGGGTATGTTCAGGCCCTAATACTTTTGAGAAACATGTTTTCTTCTAATTTTAGATTGAAGGTCCTGTTCACAGCTCAAATGTGATGCTGCTGTATCCTAAAGATCAGAATGTAGCAAGCCGTGTGGGGGCATAAAGTCCATGATAATGGTAAAAAGGTCCGGTACCTTATAAAAACTGGAGAAAATAATTGATAGTGCAGAGAATGGGAAGAAACTGAAGGAGGGAACTACTAAGAAACCTGAAGAAGCTGCTGCTGTCTAGTTCATTCAATCTCTAGTAATGTAACTCTAGCTGTACTTGTTGTGCTCACTTTTCTATGTTATCATTTGATGTACATTTTGGTCTTTCTGTTGATCTACATATATTAAAATCAGGGTGATTAAATTTGTCTATTTCTGTTGATCTACATATATTAAAACCAGGGTGATTAAATTTGTCTATTGGCTGTTGGGTAAAACAATAACATCTTTACCCCTGGAGAATAATCCTTCTAATAGAAAAATAAGATAAATACTATAAAAATAACCAACAAAAGAATATAATGTGGAAACTCCAAAACCAGAGAAAAACCACAACCATTATCTAAAGACAACCAGAGAATAACACTATGTGCAAATTTTTACAACACATAGACTAATCTCTCATACCTTTGACCCCAATACACCCGCACTCTCCAAAGCAAGTAATTTAACCAAACCTCACAACACTCTACTACAAGAGTATAAGAAAAGTCAAATACAAGCTTAAAGTGCTTTTGACTGGGGTGTCTAGATACCATGGACTCAAGTCCATTATATAGCTTTTGTCACCCACTCCTTTGAATATTCAAGGCGATGTGGGACTTTCAAGATATATTATTTTCATCAACCTCAACAATCTCCACCATGATAAAAATAAACACATATTCCTTCTTCATTGCCTATACCATCAATCATACTCCACCATAAAGAGTATACCACTTGGAATTAAACCACTCCAAGAATTCACAGCCGTGTACAATTACTGCCACTGCACACCCTGCATCAATGCCAACCAATGCCCGTGTATAATCACCACACACCCTGCATCAAAGTCAGCCAACGCCCATGTACAATTATTGCTACAACACCACTTGGAATTAAACCACTCTAAGAATTCACAACACACCCTGCATCAATGCTAACCAATGCCCGTGTATAATTACCACACACCTTACGACATTGCAACTTCAGCAACCAAAGATAATTCTCCAAGAACAAGGAATTAATCTTTTCTGATGTGGAAGATCAGATTCAACTGCAACCACAGAGCATACTAAGACAATCCTACCAAACCATGAGCTCTGATACCACTGTTGGGTAAAACAATAGCATCTCTACCCCCAGGAGAATAATCCTTCTAATAGAGAAATAAGATAAATGCAATAAAAATAACCAACACAAGAATATAATGTGGAAACTCCAAAACCAAAGAAAAACCACAACCGTTGTCTAAAGACAACCAGAGAATAACACTATGTGCAAATTTTTACAACACATAGACTAATCTCTCATACCCTTGACCCCAATACACCCGCACTCTCCAAAGCAAGTAATTTAACCAAATCTCACAACACTCTACTACAACAGTATAAGAAAAGTCAAATACAAGCTTAAAGTGCTTTTGACTAGGGTGTCTAGATACCATGGACTCAAGTCCATTATATAGCTTTTATCACTCACTCCTTTGAATATTCAAGATGATGTGGGACTTTCAAGATGTATTATTTTCATCAACCTCAACAGTTGTTCACTTTGACCAAAGTGAATCTTTTTGAAAAGAAATTGTTCATGTTAGCTAGAATGGCTGTTTTTTTATGAGTAACTCTGCTAAATTCCACGAAGTATTTTGGTAATGCAGAATAGTTAGGGGTATTTTGGTAATTCAAAAAAATCTATACAGTAGTATAAAACATTTTAAAAACTATTTTTAGCATTGTAGTTAATGTTATCTCAACTAAAATAAAGCTTCTACAATTTCTTAAATTATATTTTGATTAAAATTGACATAAGAGGTATTTCAATAATTTTTTGTGTTGTGACCTTGAAAGTTATTTTTGTCTAGTAGCCTTAAGTAGGGATGCTCATGGTAGTTGAATCAAACTGATCTATGGGTAAACTGAATGAAATTAGTACATGTGATATGGATTAAATTGGTAAATAGTTTTTATTATCTAAATCAAACTGCTATTTTAGTTCAGTGATTTTACAAGTTCAAACTGAACTGCACAGTACCATCTATTTTTCTTTTAGATTTGATTTTTTTTTAATTAGTTAGTTGTGATGCTCTAATATTGCTTATTATCCAAATCTCGCTTGCAATGTTGTAAGAAAATAACCATGCATGAACGTAATGTTGAAATGGTGAATGAACATGTTTGAGTTACTAAATGCATTAAACCATTAAACTGTTTTATAAAATAGTTCAGTTATGATAAATTGATTTTAAAGAAGTTTAATTTTTTTAATGGACATAACTTCTTCTTTTTTTCTGTGCCATTTAGTTTGGTTATAGTCTAATTTAGTTTAGAAAAACAAATTTCCCATTCATAGTCTTAAGACAATGGTGTGTCATGATTCTTAAGTTTCTTCTAAATTTTTAAATATAATTGAAAAGTAGAAATAAGTGAAAATCAACATGTACTAACATCAATGAAGGGACAAACTTGTATTATAAAATGAAGTTTTATTAAAAAATAGTTCCATACAATTTTGTCATTATCTACCCTATTGGGTCACTTAAGTTGAAAGAAAAATCTGTGCATGGTTGGGTCAGATAGACATTATCTTGTACCTTAATCTAACTTTTTTTTGTGATCATCGATTTTATTTTATTAATATAATATAGTTTGATTCAAAGTTAGTTTAGACAAAAATGGACTTGAGTTTACCTAACATGATATCAGTCTAATTAAGTATATCAATAATAATTTGTAATAAAATCATAGTCTAATTAAGTATATCAATAATAATTTGTAATCAAATCACAATCCTAAATTTTATATTATTAATGTTTTGTATAATAAGTCAAATTTGTTTAAAATAACTATGTGTTCATGATAATATTTGTATATCATATTATATCAGTATTATTTATTTTAAAATAATAAGTTCAAAGTGTTTAACTTTTGTGTATCATTCTATGTTTTTCATCAATAAAAAATAGGTAAGCAAAATTACTATGATGATATGATAATTTGTAAGTAAATAATAATGTAAACTCCTTTTATATTATCTAAGCACTTAAATTAAATTCATTAAAGTACTAGATGGGATAACTCAAGAGTAACTATTCTATTGATGATGTGATTATAGGATGAGGATTGTTATGAATGAGAGATATTAAGTTAGGCCCATTTCTTCCATCACTGTATTAGTAGCTAACTTCAAAAAAATTGTTGTAAAAAGACAAATATATTCCTCCATGAGTTAAGTATTTTTTATCGATAATTTTAAACTAAAAAAATATAGTTAGAATTTTTATATTTAAAATAAATATTATTTATATTATATAATTACTTTTTTTTATTATGTATATAACAAGTAGAAATTTTTGAAATATTTTTATCGTATTTACAATTTAAATAAATATTAAAAAAGACCTTTTATATTAATAGATTTTGACATACAAAAATTATAATTGTATTATACTTTGATTTATGTTACTGATAACTACTATATATCTCATTATATGTTTCATAAGTTAATATTTATATTATATTTATATTAAACTAGATTATTTCGTAACAATAACCTTTTATCTAATGATAAAATTTATGACTGATTAAATATCACTTCAACAAAGTAATTCATGAATATTTTATGATATTATTTTTAATTTATAATTATATAAAATTAAATAAAAAAGTAATAGCATGAAAAATTATTTTGAAAAATTTCAAAATAAAAAAATTAGTTACTAACTTAATTAAAGATTAGGTTAAAATTTTATTTAATAAAAAACTATAATCTTAATAATTACTGGTAGGGATTATATAGAAACTAATTCATATTTTTTAAGATAATTAATTATTAAGAAATATAATTTTTATTTATTTTATTAATAATAGAATTTTAAATATCACTAATTTTTAATTTATAAAATAATTTTTAAATTAATTAATATAATAATTAGTTATTTTTATTTTAAAATGAATTTATATTTAATAATTTTTTATAATATAAATTATAAAATATACCTTAAAAATATTTAAAGTTAATTAAATATAGAAAGATACTCTACATAAAAAAGATCACTTGAATAGGAGCTCTTATTTAACTAATATTCTGAAAAAAAAAGATTATCACATAATTGTTTGAGTTATTCTTTCTCTTCTTCAAGATTATTTTCCACTCAAACTGTATAATTTTTGAGATATCTTGATCTATCATCTTAATGAAAAGTATGAATTTTCAACTTCTTTTCATTATTTACTACCTAAATCAACTAATACAAATTTATAGACGAAATTTTGTTTGTATTAAAAAACTTTATCTAAAATCTAAAAATTAAAAATTATGACTTTTATGAATTATCAACAAATCCAAACAAATATTTTTTATTAATATTTGAAATAATAAAATTGGTTATTAATTTAATTAAAGATTAATTTAAAATATAATTTAATAAATTAACATTTTAGTAATTAATATTATAAACTAATCTAAATTTTTATTGAAAAATAATTTAATTACTATTATATAAAAACTCATTTATATTTTTAAATTAATAATTACTAGAAAGGTATAATTTTTATTTATTTTATTATTAATAATAACTGTTTTAAATATTAATAACTTTTAATTTATAATACAACTTTTAATTTAATTAATATAATGATTTATTTTTTAAATTAATTTAAATTTAATAAATTGCTCATATGACATCTTATTCCAAAGGCACAATAGATAATACAAATGTAGGTAGCACAAGATGTAACTTTTTAAATTTAAAAAAAAAAAACTAAAAAGCGTCTTTCATTGACACATGGCAGTGTCTTTCATTGACACGTGTATTACTACGCTTTCAAATTTAAAACGCCGGAATAAAGAAGACACGCGTCTAAAGAGAAGAAAAGCCCAACGTATGTTCACCCTAACCCACTCTCACCCTAACATGCTCTCACTCTCTTCTCTAAAATCTTAGAAAACAGACGCACTCTCACGCTAACATCAACACGCTCTCACTCTCTTCTCTAAAACCCTAGAAAACAGACGCACTCTCACGCTAACATCAACACGCTCTCACTCTCTTCTCTCAAACCTTACAAATCCAAACAAACATCAACATGCTCTCACTCTGTCTGTCTTCTCCGTCTCCATTCTCACACACAAGAGGAACATCTCAGAAAAACCCTAATCTATCTCTTTTTTGTCTCATAGGAACGTCTCCTTTCTTCATGTGTTTCGTTAGCCGGTAAGTCCTATGTGTTGTGCTGTGAAAGGCTTCTTGAAACCTTCAAAAGGTAGGTTCTGCTTCCCTGTGTTTTGCTCTGTTCCTATTGAAATTGTTCAGAAAGTAAATTAGGGTTTCACAATGTATGAGTCAAAATTAAGTTTTGTTCAAATCAATAAGAAAATAAATTAGGGTTTCACAACATGTGAGCCGAAATTATGGTTTGCAATTTAAAAAACAAGGGTTCGAAACTGGAAATTATATTTTGAATTTGATTCTATTTTTTATCTCTTGACTCAGCTCTTTATATATGTGCACTTTTTTGCTTTACCCACATCTGAATCCAAAACGTCCACTTTGTAAAAAAAAAAAAAACCATTCTCAACAAGTGTGCTATCCGTGACTGACACTGACTTTGTTCTTTTACATCTTAATAATTTTGTGCAGAATGTTTAGTTGATTTCTTTGAATACTTTGTGCCTTTAATTTGTCTTCGAAACTGCATTGCCCAATTAAATCTGTCATTCCAGTCAAATCTTTTTTAATAATTTTGTCCAGAATATTTGGTTTATCTATTTTAATACTTGGTGCCTTTACTTTGTTTTCAAAACTGCATTTCTCAATTAAAACTGTCACTCCATTACAATTTACTGTGTTTTTTAAATTTGAGATTTCTGTATGTGTATCAAGCTTTTAAATGTATTTGAATATAATTTCAATTTCAATATAATGAATTTTTTCTCTTTGGATGGGTTAGTATATAAGTGTCTTAGAACAATTTCATTTCTTTAACACTCAGTGTTGCCTGGCTACATCAATGTACTGTAATTTACAAAGATGTTTATGTCAGATTTTTTTAATTATTTTGTGCAGAATATTTAGTTGATTTCTTTCAATATTTGGTGCCTTTAATTTGTCTTCAAAGCTGCATTGCTCAATTAAATCTGTCATTCCAGTCAAATCTTTTTTAATAATTTTGTCCAGAATATTTGGTTCATCTCTTTTAATACTTAGTGCCTTTACTTTGTTTCCAAAACTGCATTTCTCAATTAATTGGTTGAAGTAGATTCTTCTTTTTGATCAATCAAAACCTCTTCCCAAACTGTATAAGATTCTTACAAAGCAAACGGCTTTCTGGATGTAGATGATGATATCTATACAGATGGATCTTATATATATCGCACAATGAAGTACCGCACGAGTAGGTATATAGGAATCCAAATTTGCCGCTCATGTTATGATCTTCTACATCCTAGGTCTTCCCGTTCCTTCATCTGGCTTATGTTCTTCATGTAGCATTCAGACTGAATGACTCTATGAAATTACGTCGCTACTTCCACATGGTACGGGTAACGTAGGAGACATCTCTCTTTTTCCCAGGGGGAATCCTTAGAATTACCACAGCTTAGCTTTCAATTCGCCTCTGACCATCAAATGAAATGTGAATAACCCGCCCTCCCCTGTTTGAAACAAAGGGTGCTTCCGGTTCTGTCGGTGCTTGAAACAATTTTGTCTTCTCCATATTACTATATCTCTAGAGTCAATAATTTGATATGAGGAACTACTGAACTCAATCACTTGCTGCCGTTACTCTTCAGTTTTCTGTTGAGGTCTATCCTGTAGAGGTACTCCAATTGGATCAGTGATCGATTTCTAGGTTTCGCCGTAAACCTAGTTGGTTACTTCCAATTACGTAAATCAATAGTTCAAACCGCACTCAAAGGTAGGACATTTCCCATTTTTATAGGAACTTCTGTACCAGAAACAATTATAGCCCCTCTGGGGTGTAAAATGTATTTTTTCTCACCATCTCCATAGTGTATGAGACAAATGGATGCATTTCGATTAGGGTCATATTCTATGGTTACGATTCTACCATATATGTTTTTTTCATTCCGTCGAAAATCAATTTGACGGTATAGACGCTTATGACCTCCCCCTCTATGCCCTGCGGTAATTATTCCTCTGGCATTACGGCCTTTACCACAACGATGTTGTCCATAGATCAAATGATTTCGTGGATTGGATTTTACTTGACTGTCTACAACTCCATTGCGTGTGCTTGGGGTAGAAGTTTTGTATAAATGTATCGCCATGCTATTAAGTATTTTGTCTACATGATAATAGATTGAGCAACTGAAAATCTGACATGATATAATCAAGAAACAAACAATAACTAACAAAGCCAGATAATTAACCATTTTTTCAAAATAGCACGGTGATGAACAAATTAACATAAATCAAACATAACTTCATTTCAGATAATTGCGTAGAATGATCAAACAGAGCTAATACAAAACTGTAATTATACGGCTATCAAAACAACTGAGAAATAAAATATCTTCATGTCAATCACCAACTATGACTTAAACTAACATGTTTTGATTCTCTGCAAAGGAATTTCCTTCCAGAAAGCAATATATTCAATCAAGAAAATCTTACTATAAAACATGGAGAATGGTCAAATAGAGCTAATACAAAAGTCATCATTCAGGCAATCAAACCAATAGGGAAATCAATAATCATCATTCCATCCTCCATACTAAGCTAGAGAAATCCAGTAGCCTCTCATGTATACTCTAAATCAAAGTTCAAATACATATAAAAAGAAATAAATTTAACAAATATCAGACCCAAATTCCTTTATCAATATTCAGGCAATCAAACCAATAGGGAAATCAATAATCATCATTCCATCCTCCATACTAAGCTAGAGAAAACCAGTAGCCTCTCATGTATACTCTAAATCAAAGTTCAAATACATAGAAAAAGAAATAAATTTAACAAATATCATACCTAAATTCCTTTATCAATATTCAGGAAATCAAACCAATAGGGAAATCAATAATAAGGATTCCATCCTCCATACTAAGCTAGAGAAAACCAGTAGCCTCTCATGTATATTCTAAATCAAGGTTCAAATATATAAAAGGAAATAAAATTTAACAAATATCAAACCCAAATTCCTTTATCAATTTAGTTACTGAACTTTATACTATATCAATCTAAAATCAATAAACTTCATAGTCTTCATAATCTACACTTAAAACTATGAATGAATACAAAAAGCAGTACCTGTTGATGACAGCATCTACAATAACTTGGATGGGGTTCAGGTCAGTCAACAAATGAATAATTTCCATAGCATGCTTGATGATCCTAACAGCCATGAGTTTCTTGCCATTGTTTCTACCGTGCATCATAAGAGAGTTGGTGAGCCTCTGAACAATGGGGCACTGGGCCTTCCTGAAACGCTTCACAGAGTACCTACCAGCTGTGTGAGGAACATATGTGGCGTGCTTGGATGCCACAACTCCAATGTAATCGGCCAGAGAAATGTTGTTAACCTAGTATAACCCAAACGATAAACCATACCCAATGTAAAACACCAAAGCAAAAACAAATGAATTTTTTCAGAATATAATTTAATTAACATGTAACAGAACCTTAAACAGAGAATAAGATTTTATTTTAGTAAAAATGGTACCTGAACATCATCAAAGCTCCAACTGTTAAAGAGCTTGACATCGATCTGGGTGGGATCTGCAACAACCCCAGCTTCGTGGATGACGCCAGCCATGGCTGCATATACGATTATTGAAAGTGAATTAGAAAAAGGCAAGAAAAAAGAGGAACAGAACAAAATAGAACAACATTTATACCCACGCACTGAATGACGAGTTTAATAATTATTAATTTATTAATTATAAATTACAAATAAAAATGTTATGTATTTAAACATATATTAATTAAGTACTTGTTATATAATAAAATTTAAAATAAAATCATATTTTAATTCTGATAATAATATTTTTAAAATTATATATTTTTATAAAACAACCTAATATTATTAATGCGTAAAATAACACGAGATGATTTTATGGTGATTTAAAAATAAAAATTAAACATTTAGAATTTAGATATTAATCATAACATTTTAAATGTATAATTAAAACAATTATTATAGATTACTAAATATGAAATGCTTGATGAAAGAATTTTTCTAAAAAAAATATACTTACATTAACTCAAATAAAAACATATTAAGAATGTTTTTGTTAATTTTACCATTTTACAAGTACAATCTATCCAAAAATTATGATTTTTAAATTAAAAAATAAATATATGTTTCTAATTTTTAACTGTTTGAAACAAAAGACATTCATTTCAATTAAAAATTCAATTAATTTTTTTAAGATGGTAAGAATTTTTTTTTAAAGTGAATTTTTGTTTGAGAGATATTTTTATATCCTAAAATCAAGGTTTTTTTACTGCCATTAATAATAAAGAAGTAAATAATATATTTACATTTTTATTAGGAATGTGATTTTTTTTAGTTCATCATCGTGCAAAAATTTCTATTAATAGAAATATTTTTTTAATCCTATCTAAAATTTACATACTAATATTCAGAGCACATTTAATTTTTTATGACTTTATGCCAATAAATTTACATACTACAATCGGAAAAAACAAAAAGGTGGGCCAAAATCCGAAATCAATGATGAAAATTATTATAGTATAATTACTGAAACAGATTAGTCACAAATTCTAGTCATAGCAACAAAATCTTTCATAACTTGCTACGCCGGCCACAAAAAAAGGCTAGAAAGCAACTAATGCAAGCTAAAGATCCACATTAAATTAAATGAACATAAGACCGAAACAAAAATTTGCAAATATAGTTTAACCGTGCTGGTCAAACACAAACCAAATTAGAAAAATAAATGCATGCAGAAGGTAAAATAATCAGAAAATGAATCCTCCACAATAGAATTGGAGAACTATTACCTGTTGGACGACCCTTTGGCTGCATTAATAAGTTCATCAGCCAAGCATTCTGCTATTGTCTTGATATTTCTGAACGCTGCACCAGATGTAAAAAGATAGATAGCCTGATTAACTCAGCGAAGGAGTGAGATATCCACAGTCTGTCTCCTTACGACTCCAGCAGAACCAATTTTTGTTGCATCTTCACGGGGATCACTAAATCAAACATATAAAAATAGTCAGATATATTACTGATATCTTAAACTTAATTTATGTTGGATTCAACACAACAACCATCAAGAATGAATTGCACATAGTACTACAGTCTCCACATCTGTATAGTAATATATATAAGCTCATTTAACTGTTCAGAGTAACAGTACTCACATACAATTCGTAAACATGACATAATCAAGAAACAAACAACAACTAACAAAGCCAGATGATTAACCATTTTTTTTGAAAACTGCAGGGTGATAAACAAATGAACATAAATCAAACATAACTTCATTTCAGATAATTGCTTAGAATGATCAAACAGAGCTAATACAAAACTGTAATTATACGGCTATCAAAACATCTGAGAAATAAACAATCTTCATGTGTTATTCCCCAACTATGACTTAAACTAACATGTTTTGATTCTCTGCAAAGGAATTTCCTTCCAGAAAGCAATATATTCAATCAAGAAAATCTTACTATGAATGACCAAAACTAGACAAAAATAGATACAATTCATGGAGAATGGTCAGATAGAGCTAATACAAAAGCCATCATTCAGGCAATCAAACCAATAGGGAAATCAATAATCATCATTCCATCCTCCATACTAAGCTAGAAAAAACCAGTAGCCTCTCATGTATATTCTAAATCAAGGTTCAAATATATAAAAAGAAATAAAATTTAACAAATATCAGACCCAAATTCCTTTATCAATATAGTTACTTAACTTTGTTCTATATCAATCTAAAATCAATAAACTTCATAGTCGTCATAATCTACACTTAAAACTATGAATGAATAAAAAAACAGTACCTGTTGATGACAGCATCTACAATAACTTGGATGGGGTTCAGGTCAGTCAACAAATGAATAATTTCCATAGCATACTTGATGATCCTAACAGCCATTGTTTCTACCGTGCATCATAAGAGAGTTGGTGAGCCTCTGAACAATGGGGCACTGGGCCTTCCTGAACCGCTTCACAGAGTACCTACCAGCAGTGTGAGGAACGTATGTGGCGTGCTTGGATGCCACAACTCCAATGTAATCGGCCAGAGAAATGTCGTTAACCTAATATAACCCAAACGAAAAATCAACCATAATTTCACTTAGCTACCCAATGTAAAACACCAAAGCAAAAACAAATGAGATTTTTCAGAATATAATTTAATTAATATGTAACGAACCTTAAACGGAGAATAAGATGATTTTATTTTAGTAAAAATGGTACCTGAACATCATCAAAGCTCCATTGCTTAAAGAGCTTGACATCGATCTGGGTGGGATCTGCAACAATCCCAGCTTCGTGGATGACATCAGCCATGGCTACATATACGATTATTGAAAGTGATATAGAAAAGCATAAAAAATAGGAACAGAACAAAATAGAACAGAAAAAAATACAAAACAAGTTGACACCCTAAGTGGTTGAGAGAAAACAAACCAAGAGATTTAGAGTTTGAATGAAAAATTGAAATGAGAGGGAAACCTGGAATTGGTAGAGAGGAATAGGAAATTAGGGTATATAAATTATAATGAAAATGTTATGTATTTAAATATATATTAATTAAGTACTTGTTATTAGGGATGGCAATTAAACCCGCACCCGTGGGGACCGAACCGCCCCCGTCCCGAGTTTGACGGGGAAAAACCGAGTTGACTGGGTTCGGGTCGGGTTCGGATTTTTCTCGTTTAAATCAATCGGGTTCGTGGTCGGGGATGGGTAATGCAATCCCCGCCCCGCCCCCGTACCCATTCCCGCCCCGTCTTTAAATTTAAACATAAACCCTAAAACTATTCATATTCTTTCTTAGTGTTTCTTTTTATTTTTCATACATAAAGGGTTACAGTGTCTTCTCTGAAATCCTATTCTCTATTCTACATTTTTCTCTTTTCTTCTACCTTTCACTCATTCCTTCAACTTTCTCAATCTCTTCAACCAGTTCAATATACTCTTCTCTTTCTCTCATCCTCTACACATTTACTTTTCTTAGTCCCTTCAACCAATTTGGTGAATGCATAATATAAGGTTAGTTCTTTGTTTCTTTATCAATTTTCTAAATATTGTACATTGATTATAACATCTATTATTATTTTATTCTCTGAAATTTTTTGTGAGGACTACATTTGAGGGATTTGCTGAGCAATATTTTGAAATCTCATTGTGGCTAATCTATTACATCTATGGTTAGATACATAACATTTTACACAATTTCTGACATACTTTCTACATTTGTTTTATATACTGGTTTGAGTATTCATACTTCTATTTTTATTTTTCATTTTCTAGTATTATTTTATTTCTATTTTGTTTTTTAACATCTTATTTACCATTGATATTTAAATTTTAAAAGTGTATTCATTGTAAACTATGTAACCCTATTACCTTTGTTTGTAATCTCTTTGTGATTAATCTATTACATTTATGATTAGACACATAACCTTTTTTACAATTTTGCACTCTATCTTTATCGTTCTTTTTTACAATTTGTAGTCTCTTTGTGAGTAATCTATTACATTTATGATTAGATACATAATTTTTTGTACAATTTTGCACAAATTTGTTATGTTTGTATACTAGTGTTTTTATTTCTATTTTATTTTCATTTTCTAGCATATTTCTATTTCTATTTTAATTGTTTTCATTTTCATATTCTTAACTTTGATTTTCCTCAAAATTAAATTTTAAAAGTGTCTTATTTGTTAACTGTATAATTGTTGTGATTTTTTCTATTAATTTTGTAGTCTATCTTTATCAGTTTTTATAATTTGTAATCTTTTTGTGACTAATCTATTACATTTATGATTAGATACATAACTTTTTTGTACAATTTTGCACATATTTGTTATGTTTGTATACTGGTTTTGAGTGTACCTATTTTTAATTCTATTTAATTTTTATTTTTTAACATGATTTTATTTCTATTTTAATTGTTTTTATTTTCATCTTCTTAACTTTCATTCTCTTCAAAATTAAATTTTAAAAGTGTCTTCTTTGTAAACTGTATAATTAATTACTGTGATTTTTTATTAAAATTAAAATTTAAAAAATTATTGTTGAGAAATGTGATAAATAAATCATTTTACTTTTGTAATTTGCAGAAATTTTATTTGTTGTTATGGAAAATATTGAAATATCACAAGCACATAAACCAATGTTAGAAGAAAATGTAGACCCTTCAATCAGTGGTCCTACTACTACACCAAATGAAGTTCCCCCAGCAACAGAAGATAATGAGCATGAAAAAACTGCACAATCAGGATCAAATAGGCTTAAAAGTAAATAATGGAAAAGACAAGGCTCAATGCAATTATTGTAAAAAGCTTTTGGGTGGAAAATCAAAAAATGGAACAAATAATTTGTAAATAATTTATACTAAAATAATAAACTAAAATATACTTCATCAAGAAAATAATTTAAAATTTGTAACATTATAATATATAAAAGAAAAAAATATTTAATATTAAAATGCTTAATTTCTATAAATTTATCTTTAATAGTCTATTTATGTGATACGCTACATATATATATATATTATAGTTATGCTTAAATTTTTAGATTTATTTAAAATATTTTAAAATTATATTTTAAGAAAATAAAATGGAATGGGAATGGGGGCAGGGAAACCCGACTCCCGATAGGGATGGGTGTGGGGACTAAATTATTATCTCCGGCGGGGATTGGGGGCGGAGACAGGGATGGTTAAGTGAATCGGGAACAGGGAGGTGAAACCCGCCCCCCACCCCGCTCCGTTGTCATGCCTACTTGTTATATAATAAAGTTCAAAATAAAATCACATTTTAATTCTGATAATAATATTTTTAAAATTATATATTTTTATAAAACAGCCTAATATTATTAATGCGTAAAATAACACGGGATGATTTTATGGTGATTTAAAAATAAAAACTAAACATTTTGAATTTGGATATTAATGATAACATTTTAAATGTATAATTAAAACATTTATTATAGATTACTAAAATTGAAATACTTGATGAAAGAATTTTTCTGAAAAAAATATATTTACATTAACTCAAATGAAAAATTATTAAGGATGTTTTTGTTAATTTTACCATTTTACAAGTACAATCTATCAAAAAATTATGATTTTTAAATTAAAAAATAAATATATATTTCTAATTATTAACTGTTTGAAACAAAAGACATTCATTTCAACCAAAAATTCAATTAATTTTTTTTCAGATGGTAAGAATTTTTGGTTAAAGTGAATTTTTGTTTGAGAGATATTTTTATATCCTAAAATCAAGGTTGTTTTAATGTCATTAATAATAAAGAAGTAAATAATATATTTACATTTTTATTAGGAATGTGATTTTTTTTAGTTAACAGAAATATTTTTTTAATTCTAACTAAAATTTACATACTAATATCCAAAGCACATTTGATTTTTTTATGACTTTATGCCAATGAATTTACATACTACTATCGGATAAAACAAAACGGTGTGCCAAAATTCGAAAACAATGATGGAAATTATCATAATATAATTACTGAAACAGATTAGTATTAAAACTCTCGATAAAGGCTAGAAAGCAACTCACATTATATATTAAATGAAGAAACATAAGACCGAAACAAAAAATCTGCAAACATTGTTTCCACGTGGTGGTCAAACACAAACAAAATTAGAAAAATAAATGCATGCAGAAGGTAAAATAATCAGAAAATGAATCCTCCACAATACAATTGGAGAACTATTACCTGTTGGACGACTCTTTGGCTGCATTAATAAGTTCATCAGCCAAGCATTCTGCTATTGTCTTGATATTTCTCTAAGCAGCTTCACGTGCACCAGTTGTTAAAAGATAGATAGCCCGATTAACTCGGCAAAGGGGTGAGATATCCACAGCCTGTCTCCTTACGACTCCAGCAGAACCAATTCTTATTGCATCTTCACGGGGACCACTAAATCAAACATGATAAAAATAGTCAGATATATTACTGATATCTTAAACTTAATTTATGTTGGATTCAACACAACAACCATCAAGAATTGCAGAAAAGAGATGTTCAAGGTGTTGTGCACTCAAATGAGGATGATCTGCCGTTGAGGACCTTAAAGAATTGCGTTATAAGTTTTGTTAATAATTTTGTACAGAATATTTTGTTCATTTCTTTCAATATTTGGTGTCTTTAATTTGTCTTCGAAGCTGCATTGCTCAATTAAATATGTCATTCCATTCAAATCTTTTTTAATAATTTTGTCCAGAATATTTGATTCATCTCTTTTAATAGTTGATGCCCTTACTTTGTTTTCAAAAACTGCATTTCTCAATTAAAACTGTCACTCCATTACAATTTAGTGTGATTTTAAATTTAAGATTTTTGTATGTGTATGAAGCTTTTTTATGTATTTGAATATAATTTCAATGTCAATATAATAAATCCTCTCTCTTTGGTTGAGTCAGTATATAAGTGTCTTATAACACTTTCATTTCTTTGACACTCAATGTTGCCTAGCTACATCAATGTAGTGTATTACAAAGTTGTTTAAGTCAGATTTTTTTTTAATAATTGTGTGGAGAATATTTGGCCAATGAATATTTTTAAGTCATTTAATGAATTGCTTATCATCATTTAATGAATATTTTTAAGTCATTCTGCAGCAGCTAGTTTTGTGTTCCTCTTAGTTTTTATTTAGGCTCTAATTATTTGCATACTTTTATAGGTGATCGTATCTCCAGACACTGTATCCAACTTATTATCTCAATGTCTCAAACAAATCTACAGTGATTTTTCTTATTAATATTAACTTTTAAGAAACCCTATGCAGCTGCAAATTTTTAGATTCTTTTAATTTCTTTTGCTCATGATATTGTTGTAACTTGCAAGAGGTGCTCATTAAAAATAACAACTACAATAATATTTTGTCAAACAAAAGAATTAATGGTTATTAACGATAAAATAAATAAAGTTTGTAATTAAATTTCATAGTTCCATCTAGAGTTTTATAGACTCACTTCATAATTGATGTTATTTTATCTTTGTGATATGCAGGGTAAGTCAACAGAGAAGCAATGTCCCATTGTAATGAAGGTTAGTATTAGATTCTTGATTTATGCAGTGCATGTACAGTCATTTGCTGTTCATTATTTGTTGATACTTTATAAGATCAGTTTGATTAAAAATATTCAGCTTATATCAGCACCATGTAATATGATACAGGTTCCAGTCAACAATTTGATCCATGCTTATTATATAGAATTCTACAAAAAAAATTTAGCGGTATTTTGCTCTGTATTTAAGAAAACTTGTTAAAAACAAATGTAGTACCTAGTTCCTAGCTTCTTCAGAGATATGGAATTTTGTCATATATGAATAGTAGACAGAACTTACCACTGACACTCTATCCCTTTTCAATTGTCTTTATTGACAATGAGGAAATTGAAACTAAGCAAATCATAAAGTTTCACTAAAATTATATATTGTAACTAGCCTTAATAATTATTCTCTTGTGTTGTACTTTTTTCTGCTTCTGCTCTGGCAGCTTAAACGATGGGAACGGAAGAAGTGTAAACCAAACAGACTTCCTATCTTGCACAAAATGCATGTTAAACTTGGAGATACGGTGCAAATCATAACTGGAAGTGAAAGGGGTAAAGTTGGGGAGATTACTAGAATGTTCAAGCATAACAGCACAGTAATAGTGAAAGATTTAAATTTGAAGACAAAGCATGTGAAGAGTAGAGAAGAGGGAGAACCGGGACAAATTATAAAGGTTGTCCTCATTTCCCTTGCTTTACTTTATAAATCCTTTTACTAGTTCTGAAGTTTCTTCAAGAAATGGAAGTAACCTTTGTTTTTTGACATATTGTTCATTGGTTATTATAGGCATGTTTGGACACAACCTAGAAGTGCTTATGCGAGTTTCTCTCTTATAATTATAATTTTTTTTCCATAGAAAAGTTCTCAAAAGCATTTCTAGCTTGTATACAAAAAGACATGTAAAAAGTTGTTCATTGGCGGATATGTTCAGGCACTAATACTTTTGAGAAACATGTTTTCTTCTAATTTTAGATTGAAAGTCCTGTTCACAGCTCAAATGTGATGCTGTATTCTAAAGATCAGAATGTAGCAAGCCGTGTGGGGGCATAAAGTCCTTGATAATAGTAAAAAAGTCCGGTACCTTATAAAAACTGGAGAAATAATTGATAGTGCAGAGAATTGGAAGAAACTGAAGGAGGAGACTACTAAGAAACCTGAAGAAGCTGCTGCTGCTGCCTAGTTCATTCAATCTCTAGTAATGTAACTCTAGCTGTACTTGTTGTGCTCACTTTTCTATGTTATCATCTTATGTACATTTTGGTCTTTCTGTTGATCTACATATATTAAAACCAGGGTGATTAAATTTGTCTATTGGTTGTTCACTTTGACTAAAGTGAATCTTTTTGAAAAGAAATTGTTCAGAATGTCTGAGTAACTCTGCTAAATTCAACCATGTATTTTGGTAATGCAGAATATTTTGGTAATTCAGAAAAATCTAGACAATAGTATAAAACATTTTAAAAACTATTTTTAGCATTGTAGTTAATGTTATCTCAACTAAAATAAAGCTTCTACATTTTTTTAAATTATATTTTGATTAAAATTGATATTAGAGGTATTTCAATAATTTTGTGTTGTGACCCTAAAAGTTATTTTTGTCTAGTAGTCTTAAGTAGGGATGCTCATGGTAGTTGAATGAAACTGATCTATGGGTAAATCGAATGAAATTAGTACATGTGATCTGTATGGAACTGGTAAATAGTTTTTATTATCTAAATCAAACTGCTATTTTAGTTAAGTGATTTTACAAGTTCAAATTAAACTGCACACTACTATCTATTTTTCTTTCAGATTTGATTTTGTTTATTTATTTATTAGTTAGTTGTGATGCTCCAATGTTGCTTATTATCCAAATCTTGCTTGCAATGTTGTAAGAAAATAACCATGCATGAACATAATGTTGAAATGGGTGAATGAACATGTTTCGGTTACTAAATACATTAAACCATTAAACCGTTTTATAAAATAGTTCAGTTATGTTAAACTGATTTTAAAGAAGTTTAATTTTTTTAATGGACATAGCTTCTTCTTTTTTTCTGTGTCATTTAGTTTGGTTATAGTCTAATTTAGTTTAGAAAAACAAATTTCCCATTCATAGTCTTAAGACAATGGTGTGTCATGATTCTTAAGTTTCTTCTAAACTTTTAAATATAAGTTTTTGTATAATTGAAAAATAGTAATAAGTGAAAATCAACATGTACTAACATCAATGAAGGGACGAATTTGTATTATAAAATGAAGTTTTATTAAAAAATAGTTCCATACAATTTTGTCATTATCTACCCTATTGGGTCACTTAAGTTGAAAAAAAAATCTATGCATGGTTGGGTCAGATAGACATTATCTTGTACCTTAATCTAACCTTTTTTTTTTGTGATCATCGATTTTATTTTATTAATATAATATAGTTTGATTCAAAGTTAGTTTAGATAAAAATGGACTTCAGTTTATCTAACATGATATCAGTCTAATTAAGTATGTCAATAATAATTTGTAATCAAATCACAATCTAATTAAGTATATCAATAATAATTTGTAATCAAATCACAATCTTAAATTTTATATTATTAATGTTTTCTATAATAAGTCACATTTGTTTAAAATAACTATGTGTTCATGATAATCTTTGTATATCATATTATATCAGTATTATTTATTTTAAAATAATAAGCTCAAAGTGTTTAACTTTTGTGTATCATTCTATGTTTTTCATCAATAAAAAATAGGTAAGCAAAATTACCATGATGATATGATAATTCGTATGTAAATAATAATGTAAACTCCTTTTATATTATCTAAGCACTTAAATTAAATTCATTAAAGTACTATATGGGATAACTCAACAGTAACTATTCTATTGATGTGATTATAGGATGAGGATTGTTATGAATGAGAGATATTAAGTTAGGCCCATTCTTCCATCACTGTATTAGTAGCTAACTTCAAAAAAATTGTTGTAAAAAGACAAATATATTCCTCCATAAGTTAAGTATTTTTTATCGATAATTTTAAGTAAAAAAAATATAATTAGAATTTTTATATTTAAAATAAATATTATTTACATTAAATAATTACTTTTTTTTATTATGTATGTGACAAGTAAAAATTTTAGAAATTTTTTTATCATATTTACAATTTAAATAAATATTAAAAAAGACTTTTTATATTAATAGATTTTACATACAAAATTTATAATTGTATTATATTTTGATTTATGTTATTGATAACTATATATCTCATTATATGTTTCATAAGTTAATATTTATATTAAACTAGATTATTTTGTAATAATAACCTTTTAACTAATGATAAAATTTATGACTGATTAAAATATCACTTCAACAAAGTAATTCATGAATATTTTATGATATTACTTTTAATTTATAATTATACAAAATTAAATAAAAAACTAATAGCATAAAAAAATATTTTTGAAAAATTTCAAAATAAAAAAATTAGTTACTAAATTAATTAAAGATTAGTTTAAAATTTTATTTAATAAACAATTATAATCTTAATAATTACTATTAGGGATTATATAGAAACTAATTCATATTTTTTTAAGATAATTAATTATTAAGAAATATAATTTTTATTTATTTTATTAATAATAGAATTTTAAATATCACTAATTTTTAATTTATAAAATAATTTTTAAATTAATTAATATAATAATTAGTTATTTTTATTTTAAAATTAATTTATATTTAATAATTTTTTATAATATAAATTATAAAATATACCTTAAAAATATTTAAAGTTAATTAAATATAGAAAAATACTCCACATAAAAAATATCACTTGAATATGTGCTCTTATTTAACTAATATTCTGAAAAAAAAAAAGGTTATCATATAATTGTTTTGAGTTATTCTTTCTCTCCTTCAACTGTATATTTTATTTTGAGATATCTTGATCTATCATCTTAAAGAAAAGTATGAATTTTCAACTTCTTTTCATTATTTACTACCTAAATCAACTAATACAAACTTATAAATGAAATTTTGTTTGTATTAAAAAACTTTATCTAAAATCTAAAAATTAAAAATTATGACTTTTATGAATTATCAAACAAATCCAAACAAATATTTTTTACATAATAAAAATATTAAAAAATTATTTTTAAAAACTATATTATTAATATCTGAAATAATAAAATTGGTTATTAATTTAATTAAAGATTAATTTAAAATATAATTTAATAAATTAACATTTTAGTAATTAATATTATAAACTAATCTAAATTTTTATTGAAAAATAATTTAATTACTATTATATAAAAACTCATTTATATTTTTAAATTAATAATTACTTAAAAGGTATAGTTTTTATTTATTTTATTATTAATAATAACTGTTTTAAATATTAGTAACTTTTAATTTATAAAACAACTTTTAATTTAATTAATATAATGATTTATTTTTTAAATTAATTTAAATTTAATAAATTGCTTATATGATATTTTATTCCAAAGGCACAATAAAGAATACAAATACAGGTACCACAAGATATAACTTTTTAAATTAAAAAAAAAAGCTAAAAAAGTTTTTAACCACAATTAGTAAAAGGGCTACATGGCAATGTCTTTAATTATCACATGGCAACAGTGGCAGATCTGGACTAAATTTGTAGGGGCCACTATATATTAAATAAATTTAATATTTTAATAATAATTAAATAATATAAAAAAATTATAAAAAAATAATATAATATTTTAAAAAAATTAACTTAATAAACAAAATTAATGTTAAATATAACATTCAATTTATTTACAAACATCAATTCAATATATACTTGTTCACAATATAGTCAAAATCGAGATTTTACTCGTAAAATCGTAAGATTATACGTTTTTATTTTAATTACGTGATAGAGTATACTCTTATAATTGTAGTACAATGTAATCGGTGAATGAGTTTTCATTTTATTTTAATGGGTTTTCATTTTTTTTATTGATTTTAATTTCTTTAATATTAAGCACTGTTCTATGTTCCACTTATCTAGGATACTTTTTAACTCTTTCAATAATTTTGAATTGTTTAACATTGAGTACTCATTCCACTAATTTAGAAATTGAACATTTTTTAATTTTTTATAGATTTTTAATATTTTTTAATATTGTTCCTACTAATTTAAGAGTTGAACAATTTTTTTAGAGGTTATTTTAACATGTAAGTCTAAAGATTGTTTTTACCTTTTTAAACCTTAAACAATATTTAAATATTTTAAGCCTAATAAAAATAATTAAAAATTAAAATCTTTCCACTTCTGAAAATAAAAATTAAAACGTTTTTTTGCTCAATATAACTATTTGCTAAGTTGAAGAAATATCATTTTCATTTTTATCAATAATCTTCCTCTTAAAAAAAGCATCAATTATCTTGTTCTTAACTATGAGTATTGTACCTATTAAAAAATAATTATTTAATTTCAAAATATATAAAATTATAATAAATGATAATTTACAATCTAATCTACAGAGTAACATACCTCCTAAAAATATAATATACAATCTAATGTAATCTACTTACAATAGTCACATAAAAGCACAGAAAATAAATGATATTAAATAAAAAAAGTTATAGTAGGTACCTAGAATGGAATGAAGAAGTTTTATAGAAGTAGAATAGAAGATAAGTGACTTAGAGGAGAACCATAAAAGAGAAAAGAACTCATTACATCTTTAACTAAAGGGAAGAAGAATAATACTAAGAGTCTATATTTAAAGCAAAAAAGTAAATGTAAATAGCTATTATTTATAAATTTTTATGGAAACTCTAAAAAGTATACCTCTTAAAAGAATCTATTAATTGTAATAATTTATT
Organism: Lablab purpureus; assembly: GCA_030347555.1. Classification (NCBI taxonomy): domain Eukaryota; kingdom Viridiplantae; phylum Streptophyta; class Magnoliopsida; order Fabales; family Fabaceae; genus Lablab; species Lablab purpureus. The sequence continues at coordinate 86,422 of JAMXMO010000128.1, forward strand.
TTATTAAATTATCTGGGTCCATATAATAAATTTATATGTATAATAAAAATGTTTGGGGAGCCGTGGCCCCCACCGACTCCTATTAAGCTCCGCTCCTACATGGCAACGATGTCTGTTATTGACACGTGTACTACTACATCTGTCATTGACACGTGTACTACTACGCGAGAATAAAGACACGCGTATGAAGAGAAGAAAACCCAAAATATATTCATCCTAACACGCTCTCACTTTCTTCTCCAAAACCCTAGAAAACAAACACACTCTCACTCTAACATCAACACGCTCTCACTCTCTTCTCCCGATCTTAGAACACAAATTCTAGTCACAGCAACAAAATCTTTCATAACTTGCTACACCGACCATAAAAAAAGGCTAGAAAGCAACAAATGCAAGCAAAAGATCCACATTATATTAGATGAAGAAACATAAGACCAAAACAAAATCTGCAAATATAGTTTCCACATGCTGGTCAATGATTGGCCTGGGCAACTCTCTCAATTTCATCCTTTTTCTTGATAGCATAACTGAAACTGATTATTACATGTCAGTAAAACACAAACAAAATCAGAAAACTAAATGCATGCAGAAGGTAAAATAATCTGAAAATAAATCCTCCACAATAGAATTGGAGAACTATTATCTATTGGACGACCCTTTGGCTGCATTAATAAATTCATCAGCCAAGCATTCTGCTATTGTCTTGATATTTCTGAATGCAGTTTCACGTGCATCAGTTGTTAAAAGATAGATAGCCTGATTAACTCGGCGAAAGGGTGAGATATCCACAGCATGTCTCTTTACTACTCCAGCAGAACCAATTCTTGTTGCATCTTCACGGGAACCACTAAATCAAACATGATAAATAGTCAGATATATTACTGATATCTTAAACTTAATTTATATTGGATTCAACACAACAACCATCAAGAATTGCACATAGTACTACAGTCTCCACATCTGTATAGTAATATATATAAGCTCATTTAACTGTTCAGAGTAACAGTACCCACATACAATTCGTAAATATTGTTTGTCTAAGACTTTGTCTACGTGATAATAGATTGAGCAATTGAAAA
>JAMXMO010000128.1:90000-123947 GCA_030347555.1 Lablab purpureus
TATTCCATTCATAAATCTATTTTCTTCCCTATGAATTCTAGTCTTAATTAAAATACTAGTTTTTACTGTTCATATTTATAATTTGAATATACCACACCAATTCGTTATGTATGGATGATGAAATTCCATTGATTCAGAGCCACTTGTTCTTTTTTATCTGACAGATGGTCTCCACAACATGTCTCCTTACGACTCCAGCAGAACCAATTCTTGTTGCATCTTCACGGGGACCACTAAATCAAACATGATAAAAATAGTCAGATATATTACTGATATCTTAAACTTAATTTATATTGGATTCAACACAACAACCATCAAGAATTGCACATAGTACTACAGTCTCCACATCTGTATAGTAATATATATAAGCTCATTTAACTGTTCAGAGTAACAGTACCCACATACAATTCGTAAACATGTTTGTCTAAGACTTTGTCTACTAGTTTGAGCAACTAAAAATCTGACATGACATAATCAAGAAACAAACAATAACTAACAAAGCCAAATGATTAACCATTTTTTCAAAATAGCACAGTGATGAACAAATGAACATAAATCAAACATAACTTCATTTCAGATAATTGCGTAGAATGATCAAACAGAACTAATACAAAACTGTAATTATACGATATCAAAACAACTGAGAAATAAAATATCTTCATGTCAATCACCAACTATGACTTAAACTAACATGTTTTGATTATCTGCAAAGGAATTTCCTTCCAGAAAGCAATATATTCAATCAAGAAAATCTTATTATAAATGATCAAAACCAGACAAAAATAGGTAGAAAACATGGAGAATGGTCATTCAGGCAATCAAACCAATAGGGAAATCAATAATCATCATTCCATCCTCCATACTAAGCTAGAGAAATCCAATAGCCTCTCATGTATACTCTAAATCAAAGTTCAAATACATATAAAAAGAAATAAATTTAACAAATATCAGACCCAAATTCCTTTATCAATATTCAGGCAATCAAACCAATAGGGAAATCAATAATCATCATTCCATCCTCCATACTAAGCTAGAGAAATCCAGTAGCCTCTCATGTATACTCTAAATCAAAGTTCAAATACATATAAAAAGAAATAAATTTAACAAATATCAGACCCAAATTCCTTTATCAATATTCAGGCAATCAAACCAATAGGAAAATCAATAATCATCATTCCATCCTCCATACTAAGCTACAGAAAACCAGTAGCCTCTCATGTATACTCTAAATCAAAGTTCAAATACATAGAAAAAGAAATAAATTTAACAAATATCAGACCTAAATTCCTTTATCAATATTCAGGAAATCAAACCAATAGGGAAATCAATAATCATCATTCCATCCTCCATACTAAGCTAGAGAAAATCAGTAGCCTCTCATGTATACTCTAAATCAAGGTTCAAATATATAAAAAGAAATAAAATTTAACAAATATCAGACCCAAATTCCTTTATCAATATAGTCACTTAACTTTGTTCTATATCAATCTAAAATCAATAAACTTCATAGTCGTCATAATCTACACTTAAAACTATGAATGAATACAAAAGCAGTACCTGTTGATGACAGCATCTACAATAACTTGGATGGGGTTCAGGTCAGTCAACAAATGAATAATTTTCATAGCATACTTGATGATCCTAACAGTCATGAGTTTCTTGCCATTGTTTCTACCGTGCATCATAAGAGAGTTGGTGAGGTTCTCAACAATGGAGCACTGGGCCTTCCTGAACCGCTTCACAGAGTACCTACCAGCAGTGTGAGGAGAGTATGTGGCCGTGCTTGGATGCCACAACTCCAATGTAATCAGCCAGAGAAATGTCGTTAACCTAATATAACCCAAACGAAAAACCAACCATAATTTCACTTAGCTACCCAATGTAAAACACCAAAACAAAAACAAATGAGATTTTTCAGAATATAATTTTATTAACATGTAACCGAACCTTAAACGGAGAATAAGATTTTATTTTAGTAAAAATAGTAGCTGAACATCATCAAAGCTCCATCGCTTAAAGAGCTTGACATCGATCTGGGTGGGATCTACAACAACCCCAGCTTCGTGGATGACGTCAGCCATGGCTGCATATACTATTATTGAACGTGAATTAGAAAAAGGCAAGAAAAGCATAAAAAATAGGAACAGAAAAAAATAGAACAGAAGAAAATACAAAAAGAAGCTGTTGACACCCTAAGTGGTTGAAAGAAAACAAACCAAGAGATTTAGAGTTTGAATGAAAAATTAAAGTGAGAGGGAAATCTGGAATTGGTAGAGAGGAAGAGGAAATTAGGGTATATGAATTATAAATGAAAATGTTATGTATTTAAATATATATTAATTAAGTACTTGTTATATAATAAAGTTTAAAATAAAATCATATTTTAATTCTGATAATAATATTTTTAAAATTATATATTTTGATAAAACAATCTGATATTATTAATGCATAAAATAATAGGAGATGATTTTATGGTGATTTAAAAATAAAAATTAAACATTTTGAATTTGGATATTAATCATAACATTTAAATGTATAATTAAAACATTTATTATAGATTATTAAAATTGAAATGCTTGATAAAAGAATTTTTCTAAAAAAAATATATTTACATTAATTCAAATGAAAAATTATTAAGGATGTTTTTGTTAATTTTACCATTTTACAAGTACAATCTATCAAAAAATTATGATTTTTAAATTAAAAAATAAATATATGTTTCTAATTTTTAAAAATTTGAAACAAAAGATATTCAAACATTTTACCATGAACTGCATGATCAGAAGAACATATTCTGCAACAAACTTTCTTGATTGTGTAAACATTGATATATTATTTGTTCGCATCATAACCAATCTAATGTCAGTCATGATAGAAACAATAATACTTCAACTTTCCATATGTCTCTGTTTTGGAATGACAATTAATAAGAGTCAAAGACAATCTCTTTCTAGAATTGAACTTTATCTACCACATCCAGTATTTACACATGGACAATTATATGTTGTTGTTTCTTGAGTAAAATCAAAGAAATGATTGAAAATACTGATTTTGGATGAAGATGGAAATGTAATGACAACAACTATAAATGTGGTTTACAAAAAAAATTTTGAAAACTTTTGACACTTCATTCAATTGGTTAGATATAAAATTCATACTCAACAAATTATCTCTTACAGTTTCCTTATCATAACTATAACTGATAATCATTATAAAATTTTTTGTTATGAATACATATTTACATTATCATTCACAAATTTAATAATGTATACATGATAGATGTCTAACTATTACAATTAATTCTAACAATTATTTTTTATCATAATTTATACAACTAAAACTTTCTTCTATCATGTTTTTTATTTTATAAATATATATAATTTAAATTTATTAAATCTTTCATGATCTAAAATAATAATAATTTTATAATTTTACAAAACGTAATTAATTATTAATTTCATTTTATTTAAACAATTTTAAAAATAATCCCGTTCATTATTACAGGTGTCAAGTACTAGTTTTGTACATGCATGTGATTACTTTGTCTGGACACGTGTATCACATTTGGCAACTATGCAAGCCTTCTCATAAACCCATAATACTATTCTATTTTATATTTATAAAGTATTTATATATAAATTTATTAATAATATTTTTAAATTATATTTATAATGCCTTTTGAATAACTTATAGGTATTAATGTTATACTCTTCCCTAATTTTAAAAATTTACACTAAAAATTTAACTTTTAGGTTCTCCAGATTTACAAGATTGATCCTATATATTAATATTTTTTACTGGTTAGAAATTTAAGGGGAGAAAATATGTTTTCATGAAATAAATATTTAAAAAAATATTAATTGGATTTTAGTGTAATCATTTAAAAATATATGTGAATAAATAACTAATTTCATAAGAAAAGACACTTTTGTCATTCAAAGTAAATGAGTGTTAGTTTCAATTTAATAAGTGTTTTAAATATTTAATTTTAATAAATATTTATAAAAGAGGCTTTGTTTATAATAATATAATACAAATTAAACAGATTATTCATAAAAACAAATATAACCTTGGAAAAAAGAATAAAATAATACTTTTTTAATAAGTGTTTAAGATTTGATATACAAAGTAATAAAAATATTAATTTTCATAATTTGTGATAAATTTTAAAAAAAATCCGGTACCTTATAAAAACTGGAGAAATAATTGATAGTGCAGAGAATTGCAAGAAACTGAAGGAGGAGACCTGAAGAAGCTGCTGCTGCCTAGTTCATTCAATCTCTCTAGCTGTACTTGTTGTGCTCACTCTTATATGTTATCATCTGATGTACATTTTGGTCTTTCTGTTGATCTACATATATTAAAATCAGGGTGATTAAATTTGTCTATTAGCTGTTGGATAAAACAATAACATCTTTATTTCTGGAGAATAATTTTTCTAATAGAAAAATAAAATAAATATAATAAAAATAACCAACACAAGAATATAACGTGAAAACTCTAAAAGCAGAGAAAAACTACAATAGTTGTCTAATGATTATTTATATTATATTTATATTAAACTAGATTATTTCGTAATAATAACCTTTTATCTAATGATAAAATTTATGACCGATTAAAATATCACTTCAACAAAGTAATTCATGAATATTTTATGATATTATTTTTAATTTATAATTATATAAAATTAAATAAAAAACTAATAGCATAAAAAATATTTTTGAAAAATTTCAAAATAAAAAAATTAGTTACTAACTTAATTAAAGATTGGTTTAAAATTTTATTTAATAAACAACTATAATCTTAATAATTACTGTTACAGATTATATAGAAACTAATTCATATTTTTTTAAGATAATTAATTATTAAGAAATATAATTTTTATTTATTTTATTAATAATAAAATTTTAAATATCACTAATTTTTAATTTATAAAATAATTTTTAAATTAATTAATATAATAATTAGTTATTTTTATTTTAAAATTAATTTATATTTAATAATTTTTTATAATATAAATTATAAAATATACCTTAAAAATATTTAAAGTTAATTAAATATAGAAAGATACTCTACATACAAAATATCACTTGAATATGAGCTCTTATTTAACTAATATTCTAAAAAAAAAAAGATTATCACATAATTCTTTGAGTTATTCTTTCTCTTCTTCAAAATTATTTTCCACTCAAACTGTATAATTTTTTTTTGAGATATCTTGATCTATCATCTTAATGAAAAGTATGAATTTTCAACTTCTTTTCATTATTTACTACCTAAATCAACTAATACAAACTTATAAATGAAATTTTGTTTGTATTAAAAAACCTTATCTAAAATCTAAAAATTAAAAATTATGACTTTTATGAATTATCAAACAAATCCAAACAAATATTTTTTATATAATACAAATATTAAAAAATTATTTTTAAAAACTATATTATTAATATCTGAAATAATAAAATTGGTTATTAATTTAATTAAAGATTAATTTAATAAATTAACATTTTAGTAATTAATATTATAAACTAATCTAAATTTTTATTGAAAAATAATTTAATTACTATTATATAAAAACTCATTTATATTTTTAAATTAATAATTACTAAAAAGGTATAATTTTTGTTTATTTTATTATTAATAATAATTGTTTTAAATATTAATAACTTTTAATTTATAAAACAACTTTTAATTTAATTAATATAATGATTTATTTTTTAAATTAATTTAAATTTAATAAATTGCTTATATGACATCTTATTCCAAAGACACAATAAATAATACAAATGCAGGTAGCACAAGATGCAACTTTTTAAATTTAAGAAAAACAGCTAAAAAGGTTTTTAACCACAATTAGTAAAAAGGCTACATGGCAGCGTCTTTCATTGACACATGGCAGCGTCTTTCACTGACACGTGTACTACTACGTTTTCAAATTTAAAACGCGCGGGAATAAAGACACGCGTCTGAAGAGAAGAAAAACCCAACGTATGTCCACCCTAACCCACTCTCACCCTAACACGCTCTCACTCTCACCCTAACACGCCCTCACTCTCTTCTCTAAAATCCTAGAAAACAAACGCACTTTCACCCTAACATCAACACGCTCTCACTCTCTCCTCTAAAACCCTAGAAAACAGACACACTCTCACCCAAACATCAACACGCTTTCACTCTGTCTGTCTTCTCCGTCTCCATTCTCACACGCAAGAGGAACATCTCAGAGAAACCCTAATATATCTCTTTTTCGTCTTAGAGGAACGTCTCCTTTCTTCGTGTGTTTCGTTGGCCGGTAAGTCCTATATGTTTCGTTTTCAATGAATAAAATTAGGGTTTCCATGTTTACATGCCCTAATCGCCTTTGCATTGGACAGAGATTGTCGAAATCATGATACAAACCCACTGCAGGTGTTGTGCTATGAAAGGCTTTCTGAAACCTTCAAAAAGTAGGTTCTGCTTCCCTGTGTTTTGCTATGTTCATATTGAAATTGTTCAGAAAGTAAATTAGGGTTTCACAATGTATGAGCCGAAATTAAATTTTGTTCAAATCAATAAGAAAATAAATTAGGGTTTCACAACATCTGAGCCGAAATTATGGTTTGCAATTTAAAAAATAAGGGTTCGAAACTGGAAATTATATTTCGAATTTGATTCTATTTTTTATCTCTTGACTCAGCTCTTTATATATGTGCACTCTTTTGCTTTACCCACATCTGAATCCAAAATGTCCGCTTCGTAAAAAAAACACCATTCTCAACAAATGTGCTATCTGTGACTGATTCTGTTATTTTACATCTTAATAATTTTGTGCAGAATGTTTTGTTGATTTTGTTCAATACCTTGTGCCTTTAATTTGTCTTCGAAACTGCACTGCCCAATTAAATCTGTCATTCCAGTCAAATCTTTTTTAATAATTTTGTCCAGAATATTTGGTTTATCTATTTTAATACTTGGTGCCTTTACTTTGTTTTCAAAACTGCATTTCTCAATTAAAATTGTCACTCCATTACAATTTACTGTGTTTTAAATTTGAGATTTCTGTATGTGTATCAAGCTTTTAAATGTATTTGAATATAATTTCAATTTCAATATAATGAATTTTTTCTCTTTGGATGGGTTAGTATATAAGTGTCTTAGAACAATTTCATTTCTTTGACACTGAGTGTTGCCTAGCTATATCAATGTATTGTAATTTACAAAGATGTTTATGTCAGATTTTTTTAATTATTTTGTGCAGAATGTTTAGTTGATTTCTTTCAATATTTGGTGCCTTTAATTTGTCTTCAAAGCTGCATTGCTCAATTAAATCTGTCTTTTCAGTCAAATCTTTTTTAATAATTTTGTCCAGAATATTTGGTTCATCTCTTTTAATACTTGGTGTCTTTACTTTGTTTTCAAAACTACATTTCTCAATTAAAACTGTCACTCCATTACAATTTACTGTGATTTTAAATTTATGATTTATGTTTGTGTATCAAGCTTTTCTATGTATTTGAATATAATTTCAATTTCAATATAATGAATATTTTCTCTTTGGCTGAGTTAGTATATAAGTGTCTTATAACACTTTCATTTCTTTGACACTCAATGTTACCTAGCTACATCAATGTAGTGTAATTTACAAAGCTGTTTACGTCTTTTTTTACTAATTTTGTGCAGAATGTTTGGCCAATGAAGTGGGTGTGACACCCCCCCAGAAAAGAGATGTTCAAGGTGTTGTGCACTCAAATGAGGATGATCTGCCTTTGAGGACCTTAAAGAATCACGTTATAAGTTTTGTTAATAATTTTGTATAGAATATTTTGTTCATTTCTTCCAATATTTGGTGCCTTTAATTTGTCTTCGAAGCTGCATTGCTCAATTAAATCTGTCATTCCATTCAAATCTTTTTTAATAATTTTGTCCAGAATATTTGATTAATCTCTTTTAATAGTTGGTGCCCTTACTTTGTTTTCAAAACTGCATTTCTCAATTAAAACTGTCACTCCATTACAATTTACTGTGATTTTAAATTTAAGATTTCTGTATGTGTATCAAGCTTTTCTGTGTATTTGAATATAATTTCAATTTCAATATAATGAATCTTCTCTCTTTGGTTGAGTCAGTATATAAGTGTCTTATAACACTTTCATTTCTTTGACACTCAATGTTGCCTAGCTACATCAATGTAGTGTAATTTACAAAGCTGTTTACGTCAGATTTTTTTTTAATAATTTTGTGGAGAATATTTGGCCAATGAAGTGGGTGTGACACCTCAGAAAAGATATGTTCAAGGTGTTGTGCACCCAAATGAGAATGATATGCCTCTGAAGACCTTAAAGAAGAACATTAAGGTTGAGAAAGTGTGTAACGTTATAAGTTTAGAATTTTTTTTGGATAATATTGTTGTTTTGTGATGTTTAAGAACAAATAATTGGTTGTATTGCAAGCTTTTGGAATGTTTTGGGTTGTTTAATTGATTGTGTTTTTAAATTTAAGATTTTTGTATGTGTATCAACCTTTTCTATGTATATAATTTTGTGTAGAATGTTTAGTTGATTTCTTTCAATACTTGGTGCCTTTATTTTTTCTTCAAAACTGCATTGCCCAATTAAATCTGTCATTCGAGTCATATCTTTTTTAAATTTTGTTCAGAATATTTGGTTCATCTCTTTTAATACTTGGTGCCTTTACTTTGTTTTCAAAACTGCATTTCTCAGTTAAAACTGTCACTCCATTACAATTTACTGTGTTTTTAAATTTAAGATTTCTCTATGTGTATCAACCTTTTCTATTTATTTGAATATAACTTCAATTTCAATATAATGAATCTTTTCTCTTTGGCTGGGTTAGTATATAAGTGTCTTGGAACAATTTCATTTATTTGACACTCACTTTCATTTCAAGGTGTTGTGCCCCCAAATGAGGATGATCTGCCTCTGAAGACCTTAAAGAAGAACATTAAGGTTGAGAAAGGTGTGTAACGTTATAAGTTTAGTATTTGTTTTCGGATAATATTGTTGTTTTGTGATGTTTAAGAAGAAATTATTGTCTGTATTGCAAGCTTTTGGAATGTTTTGGGTTATTTAATTGACTTTAAGATTTTTGTATGTGTATCAAGCTTTTCTATGTATTTGCATATAATTTCAATTTCAATGTAATGAATCTTTTCTCTTTGGCTGGGTTAGTATATAAGTGTCTTAGAACACTTTCATTTCTTTGACACTCAGTGTTGCCTAGCTACATCAATGTAGTGTAATTTACAAAGTTGTTTATGTCAGATCAAAATTTGATTGATTTCAACACAAAATCAAAATGAGCTTTAAATAGTCATCAGGTTTTCAAGTTCACTTTTTCAATTATAATTTTTTTTTCGAGAAAGACGTTTCAATTTTTCAGAAGGCTCTTTAACCTCTATTTAATGCGAAGTTCATTTCATTTCACTTCCCGTTACCTCTATCTCTTTCTGTTCTCTAATACTCTGTGCGTTGTTTTAAAAGTTTGTCTCTGTTTAAAACTTTATCTCTTCCTCTTCACTTCAGTGCTGCTTCAACCGAAAAGATGTTAAGTGCAGAAATCATCCTTCAAAGCCTAACGAAAGGAAACTTCATTGTCATGCATCTTATTGCTAAGGTATCATGCATTTCATTTCTAAATTCTTTATTTTGATGATTTATTATTATTATAATTTTTGTAGGCTTTTGGTTACGTCGATAGTTCATTCGCAAAGGATTTCTCTAAAGAACTCGGTCCGAAGTGGACATTAGCTGACAAAAGAGGGAACATTCATGTTGTTGCATACAACATGAATTTGGAGAATCCATTGTTAGAGAAAGGCTGGGAGAAATTGAGGAAGTTCTATAAACTTCGAGGACAACATTTTATTCAATTCCGTTCGTTATGTTGGCCTGTCTTGCTTCCAGATTATTATGTGGGAACAACTATGGAATTCCAAAAATTCTTCAAGGTATAAAATCCCTAACACTTCATACAATTGGTCAGGTATAAAATTCATACTCAACAGATTATCTCTTACATTTTCCTTAACATTAACATAACTATAACTGATAATCATTATAAATTTTTTTGTTATGAATACATGTTTATATTATCATTCACAAATGTAATAACTTATACATGATAGGTGTCCAACTACTACAACTAATTCTAACAATTGTTTTTTATCATAACTTATACAACTAAAACTTTCTTCTATCATGTTTTTTATTTTATAAATATATATAATTTAAATATATTAAATATTTCATGATCTAAAATAATAATAATTTTATAATTTTACAAAACATAATTAATTATTAATTTTATTTTATTTAAACAATTTTAAAATAGTCCCGTGCAATATGCACGGGGAAGTACTACTTATCACATTTGGCAACCATGCAAGCTTTTTCATAAACCCATAATACTATTCTATTTCATATTTATAAAGTATTTATATATAAATTTATTAATAATATTTTTAAATTATATTTATAATGCCTTTTGAATAACTTATAGGTATTAATGTTATACTCTTCCCTAATTTTAAAAATTTACACTAAAAAATTAATTTTTATGTTCTCCAGATTTACAAGATTGACCCTATATATTAATATTTTTCGGTGGTTAGAAATTTAAGGGGAGAAAATATGTTTTCATGAAATAAATAATTAAAAAATAATAATTTGATTTTATTGTAATCATTTAAAAATATATGTGAACAGATAACTAATTTCATAAGAAAAGACAATTTTGTTATTCAAAGTAAATGAGTGTTAGTTTCAATTTAATAAGTGTTTTAAATATTTAATTCTAATAAATATTTATAAAAGAGGCTTTGTTTATAATAATATAATACAAATTAAACAGATTATTCATAAAAACAAATATAACTTTGGAAAAAAGAATAAAATAATACTTTTTTTAATAAGTGTTTAAGATTTGATATACAAAATAATAAAAATATTAATTTTCATAATTTGTGATAAATTTTAAATTTTTTTTAATTATATTTTTAAAAAATTAAATATAATTTATTAATTGATGAAAAAGTAAATGAAAAAGTAGAAAATTAATGGTTGAAAAAATATATACTACTTAAAATTATAAAAAATAATAATTAATAATTCTTGATATTTTTTAAAATTAAAAATATAATTAATAAAACCTACTCTTCTATTTTTGAGTATGTTGTTAGCATTTCTCTTTAGTCTTTACAAGTTTATTAACTTTACTTGTCCTCTATAATGGCTTTTACAAACTTTAGCCCTATAGAAAAACAATTGCTTATTATCTTTTAATGAATATTTTTAAGTCATTCTGCAGCAGCTAGTTTTGTGTTCCTCTTAGTTTGTATTTAGGCTCTAATTATTTGCATATTTTTATAGGTGATAGTTTCTCCAAACACTGTATCCAACTTTTTATTATGTATATAACAAGTAAAAATTTTAGAATTTTTTTTATCATATTTACAATTTAAATAAATATTAAAAAAGACTTTTTATATTAATAGATTTTGACATTCAAAATTTATAATTGTATTATACTTTTGATTTATGTTATTGATAACTATATATCTCATTATATGTTTCATAAGTTAATATTTATATTAAACTAGATTATTTATATCTAATGATAAAATTTATGATTGATTAAATATCACTTAACAAAGTAATTCATGAATATTTTATGATATTATTTTTAATTTATAATTATATAAAATTAAATAAAAAAACTAATAGCATAAAAAATTATTTTTGAAAAATTTTAACATAAAAAAATTAGTTACTAACTTAATTAAAGATTAGTTTAAAATTTTATTTAAATAGTAATAATTACTGTTAGGGATTATATAGAAACTAATTCATATTTTTTTAAGATAATTAATTATTAAGAAATATAATTTTTATTTATTTTATTAATAATAGAATTTTAAATATGACTAATTTTTAATTTATAAAATAATTTTTATTTTAAAATTAATTTATATTTAATAATTTTTTATAATATAAATTATAAAATATACTTTAAAAATATTTAAAGTTAATTAAATATAGAAAGATACTCTACATAAAAAATATCACTTGAATATGAGTTCATATTTAACTAATATTCTTAAGAAAAAAAGTTATCACATAATTGTTTGAGTTATTCTTTCTCTCCTTCAAGATTATTTTCCACTCAAACTGTATAATTTTTTTTTAGATATCTTGATCTATCATGTTAATGAAAAGTATGAATTTTCAACTTCTTTTCATTATTTACTACCTAAATCAACTAATACAAACTTATAAATGAATTTTTGTTTGTATTAAAAAATCTTATCTAAAATCTTAAAATTAAAAATTATGACTTTTATGAATTATCAAACAAATCCAGACAAATATTTTTTACATAATAAAAATATTAAAAATTATTTTTAAAAATTAAAATATTAATATCTGAAATAATAAAATTGGTTATTAATTTAATTAAATATTAATTTAAAATATAATTTAATAAATTAACATTTTAGTAATTAATATTATAAACTAATCTAAAATTTTATTGAAAAATAATTTAATTACTATTATATAAAAACTCATTTATATTTTTAAATTAATAAATACTTAAAAGGTATAATTTTTATTTATTTTATTATTAATAATAACTGTTTTAAATATTAATTTATAAAACAACTTTTAATTTAATTAATATAATGATTTATTTTTTAAATTAAATTAAATTTAATAAATTGCTTATATGACATCTTATTTTAAATGCACAATAAATAATCAAATACAGGTAGTACAAGATGTAACTTTTTAAATTTAAAAACAAAATTAAAAAGGCTACATGGCAACATATTTAATTGACACATAGTAATGTCTTTCATTTACACGTGTACTACTACGCAATAATAAAGACACGCGTATCATCCTAACACGTTCTCACTCTCACCCTAACATCAACATGCTCTCACTCCCTTCTCCCGATCTTAGAACACAAAATTCTAGTTACAGCAACAAAATCTTAACTTGCTACGCTGGCCATTAAAAAAGGCTAGAAAGCAACTAATGCAAGCAGAAGGTCCACATTATATTAAATGAAAAAACATAAGACCGAAACAAAAATCTGCAAATATAGTTTCCACATGCTGGTCAATGATTGGCCTGGGCAACTCTCTCAATTTCATCCTTTTTTTTGATAGCATAACTGAAACCGATCATCCTTTTTCTTGATAGCATAACTGAAACCGATTATTACATGTCAGTAAACAAACAAAATTAGAAAAATAAATGCATGCAGAAGGTAAAATAATCTGAAAATGAATCTTCCACAATAGAATTGGAGAACTATTACCTGTTGGACAACCCTTTGGCTCTAAAATGAAGCCTCTCATGACCCAAATTCCCTGAAAATGAAGCCTCTCATGTATACTCTAAATCAAAGTTCAAATACATATAAAAAGAAATAAATTTAACAAATATCATACCCAAATTCCTTCATCAATATTCAGGCAATAACACCAATAGGGAAATCAATAATCATCATTCCATCTTCCATACTAAGCAAGAGAAAACCAGTAGCCTCTCATGTATACTCTAAATCAAAGTTCAAATATATAGAAAAAAAAATAAATTTAACAAATATCAGACCTAAATTCCTTTATCAATATTCAAGAAATCAAACGGGAAATCAATAATCATCATTCCATCCTCCATACTAAGCTAGAGAAAACCAGTAGCCTCTCATGTATACTCTAAATCAAGGTTCAAATATATAAAAAGAAATAAAATTTAACAAATATCAAACCCAAATTCCTTTATCAATTTAGTTACTTAACTTTATACTATATCAATCTAAAATCAATAAACTTCATAGTCTTCATAATCTACACTTAAAACTATGAATGAATACAAAAAGCAGTACCTGTTGATGACAGCATCTACAATAACTTGGATGGGGTTCAGGTAAGTCAACAAATGAATAATTTCCATAGCATGCTTGATGATCCTAACAGCCATGAGTCTTGCCATTGTTTCTACCGTGCATCATAAGAGAGTTGGTGAGCCTCTCAACAATGGGGCACTGGGCCTTCCTGAACCGCTTCACAAAGTACCTACCAGCAGTGTGAGGAGCGTATGTGACCGTGGTTGGATACCACAACTCCAATGTAATCGGCTAGAGAGATGTCGTTAACCTAATATAACCCAAACGAAAAACCAACCATAATTTCACTTAGCTACACAATGTAAAACACCAAAACAAAAACAAAAGAGATTTTTCAGAATATAATTTTATTAACATGTAACAGAACCTTAAACGGAGAATAAGATTTTATTTTAGTAAAAATGGTACCTGAACATCATCAAAGTTCCAACTGTTAAAGACCTTGACATCGATCTGGGTGGGATCTGCAACAACCCCAGCTTCGTGGATGACATCAGCCATGGCTGCATATACGATTATTGAACGTGAATTAGAAAAGGCAAGAAAAGCATAAAAAATAGGAACAGAACAAAATACAAAAAGAAGCTGTTGACACGCTGAGTGGTTGAGAGAAAACAAACCAAGAGATTTAGAGTTTGAATGAAAAATTGAAATGAGAGGAAAACCTGGAATTGGTAGAGAGAAATAGGAAATTAGGGTATATAAATTATAAATGAAAATGTTATGTATTTAAATATATATTAATTAAGTACTTGTTATATAATAAAGTTTAAAATAAAATCACATTTTAATTCTGATAATAATATTTTTAAAATTATATATTTTTATAAAACAACCTAATATTATTAATGCGTAAAATAACACGAGATGATTTTATGGTGATTTAAAAATAAAAATTAAACATTTTGAATTTGATACTAATGATAACATTTTAAATGTATAATTAAAACATTTCTTATAGATTATTAAATATGAAATGCTTGATGAAAGAATTCTTCTAAAAAAAATATATTTACATTAACTCAAATGAAAAATTAGTAAGGATGTTTTTGTTAATTTTACCATTTTACAAGTACAATTTATCAAAAAATTCTGATTTTTAAATTAAAAAATAAATATATGTTTCTAATTTTTAACTGTTTGAAACAAAAGACATTCATTTCAACCAAAAATTCAATTAACTTTTTTAAAATGGTAAGAATTTTTTGTTAAAGTGAATTTTTGTTTGAGAGATATTTTTATATCCTAAAATCAAGGTTTTTTTAATGTCATTAATAATAAAGAAGTAAATAATATATTTACATTTTGATTAGGATTGTGATTTTTTTTAGTTCTTCATCGTGCAAAAATTTCTATTAATAGAAATATTTTTTTAATCTTAACTAAAATTTACATATTAATATCCAGAGCACATTTAATTTTAGTAAAATTGAAATGCTTAATGAAAGAATTTTTCTAAAAAAAATATATTTACATTAACTCAAATGAAAAATTATTAAGGATATTTTTGTTAATTTTACCATTTTACAAGTACAATCTATCAAAAAATTATGATTTTTAAATTAAAAAATAATTATATGTTTCTAATTTTTAACTGTTTTTGAAACAAAAGACATTCATTTCAATAAAAATTCAATTAATTTTTTTTAAGATGGTAAGAATTTTTGGTTAAAGTGAATTTTTGTTTGAGAGATATTTTTATATCCTTGGTTAATCTAGGTAATTTAAGCTTTGATAGCATGAATGTAACAACCTAAAAACTATTAATTATAACTACTATTGTATAATTATGAACAAATTTATATATACTTCTATCCACATAATTTATATAATATTGACATTTCTATATAATTCAACAAAATATCAATCTTCTCATGAGGAGTTATATTTACAAATATAAGCATACCCAAAATTTAAGAGTTTTTCAAAATAAGCATAAGAAACAGATCTCATTTCCTCTCGTTGATAATCTAATTTTGTTTATGTTTTTTTCCTACATTAGTTTTTGGTTACATGTACACCAACATAATCATAATAGTTCAATAAAACACACACAAAACAAAGAAAAGAGTAAGCTAAAATTTTATATAAAATTTGAAAGTCTCATATTCATTCACAATATTTATCATCAATAATAATTAATTATTAGCATAATTTAACAATTCCATCTCATGTTTCTTACATAATCATACACTATAGATATTTACACTATTTCTAGAAGACTCAAATGCATTGAATTAGACTCGGAGAACTGCACCTATTACACTAGCTTCATCTAGTTGTATACTGCATAATTTGGGACTTATTCCCTCAAGTGATAGGATAAAATCCTTATAACCTGTCAGACTCAGTCAATTTTCATACCACAAGCACTAGTTATAATAATCTCTCAAGTCTCACCACCTAATTCATCTCTCTATTTGAGTTCAGAATTAGTAGAGTTAGGGTATCTCTTTTGGAATCACCAATTCAATAAATCTTAATTCAATCAATATAATATTTCCTCCTAAAAAATGTGTATACTTAAAACAAATAAATTTATACTACACATGTGCATCTACATATTTACTAACATTAATACATTACAAATCAAATTTTCAAATCCTAAAACTCATAAATCCACATTAACTCTTTACATTTATATTTCTAAGATATAAAGGATATTTTGAATGAAATAGACAAGCAATTACTTAAAAATTTGAAGTTACAAAAAAAAGAATTTCAGTTGAGCAACAAAGTGTGTGAGAGTTGTAAGTCATTAAATATACCAAAAAGTTATGCAGAATCAGTCCCTACTTCTACCAAGTCCCAAATCCCCTCTAGTATTTTCCATACTCTCTTCCCAAGCAAAAAATCACTTCATTGCATCCAATAATTGTTAGACTTGTCAAAATTATAGTTTCTACTTCCTTTAAATTTAAGTTCAATTGCTTAAGAACTACAAGTTTTTCAACTTAGTCATGTTGATTCCAAAATCATTTGCTTAATCACATATAGTTACTTTTAAATCTAATTTTTTTATGACTCTTATCAATTTTGTCCCATAAATTGGTTTTATACTAGAAATTCCAATTTTATAGACTCACTTTCCTCTCACTTTATCCACTACTTTGTTGTTTTTTATCAATTAAGATTTTCTAATGATTTTTTAATCTAATAAATTCACTTTTTACTATTTAACATTTGCTGTTACTGCTCATCATTTTATTATACCCTTGTCTATGACTAAAAGTCCAAAACATAGAAGTTACACAAATCAAATCCACCTTAGCATAAATTCATTACACAAATTCAAAACAATAGATCAACAAATTCAATCCTAATAAATATACTTAATTCCTATTCTATTTCTTTAATCGTTAGTTTACAATTTCACATTCCAACTCAAATTTGTAATCAGTATCATAAGGCGACCACATTCACAATATCAGTAAATGCAATTTAAAACACATATAAAATTTCATTAGAGACTCTTAGATCTAAATTTTGTTCAGTAATTTCAAAGAATCATGCATTTATAAGCATCACTGATGACTGGATTATCTTCACCAAAGATTCAAAATTTCTACATCTTAATATAATTAGATCATCTTCCTTTACCTTTGAATTTATTCTTCTTTTTACACAACCTTTTCACAATTTTTCAAAGTTCTTCCCCAATACCCAAAATCAAAAACCTAAAAGACAAAATTCCATAATCCTAAATAAGGGTTAGACTGTATACTGCATAATTAGGACTAGTAGCTTCCAAAAATTTCTTAAAATCTACATGCAAACCCAAACTGAATTCAATTAAGGAATTCCTTCATGCATGCGATAAAGGAAATGAGTAAGACGAAACTTACAATTTTTAAAATTGTTTAAGTGACAGTAGACTTCTTCATCTCAAGAGTAGACAATTGAACTTCAATATGAAGATAAATGGAGAAGATGCTAGAAATTTTGGAAAAATGGTGAGGGTGAAAAATAGGTAGGATATAAAATGGAGAAAGAGGTAATCTTTGGAAGACTTATAGGAATAAAAGTTCCCTTCCTCTTCTTTTCTATTTCCTTTAATTAATTACACTCTTAATTAATATAAAGAAATTGTGTTTTTAAATTATTCAAATTGTTTCATGAAAGATCATAAAATAAAATTATGTGTGATTGAAATATTTTAGGTAAGAGTTAGTCTTACATTCAATTTTTTTTTTTAAAATAATATATAAATATAAGTAAATGTTTTTCAATTATAACTTATTATCTTATTTAATAAATATATAAAAACTTGTCTTAAAGAACAATTGTTAATAATTATTAAAACATCTGAGTGACATACACTAAAAGCCAAATTAATAAATATATAATTTAGAGTTGATATAATAAACTTTATTTGTGTAGATAAAAAAACATTATATATTGACATGAGTTATAAACAATACATAAGGAGACTAGAAACAAGTTATAAAAACATCTAATAATTATAAAAGACATATAAGAAACTCTAATAGGAACTGCTAGGTTAGTTTTGTTCTCTAAATATTACATAGATATATTTAAATTCATGCTTTTGGTATATTTTTTAAATAATACATTTATGATCTCATAAATTAATAAAATATAAATAATTAAACGTGAAGAAGATAAACTTAAAGATAGATTCAAATTATGATATATTAAATGATAAATTCATTAATTAATAAAATACATTATTTCAAGTTTATGTGATCAATTTTATTTTCAATGAGAAGTAACTAATTAAGTATATTATTGTATTCTCAATAACATAATGTTTTCTTAAATTATTTTTCTAAAATTATATATTTTAAAATTACATTATTTAACATTGAAACACATGCTCAACTAATCATATTAGAAAAAAAAAAGAACATAACAACTCTTTTAATGTTCTTATCGAGTTCATAAATCTTATAAAGCAAGCTATAGATATTAATGTATAATTGATATTTAATGATGATTTAATCTAAAATCATTCATCACAATAAATAATTTAATTATATTTTTATAATTACAAAAAGTTTATTAAAATTAATCAACAATTAAATATATATATATATATATATATATATATTTATTACAATGAACAAAATTGAACTGTTGTACTAAGTTTTTAATGTGTCAGTTTAATTAATAACTCACATATTAATTATTGTATTCTCTTTCTCTTTGATCATAATTTATTTTGTAGTTATTTTTTCTTTTCGTTGTTAATTTAGTTGTAATTTAAGCAACAAATTTCATCATACTCTTTAGATCTTTCCTGTCTTAATTACTAGTGATTTTGTATAAAGTAAAAATTTATGGTATAGGAATTTTTGTTCGAAACGAAGTAGAAGAAAGAAATATCTAATACCACATAGTTGTTTAGTAATGTGAAGAATATGAAATATGAATTCTATATTTAAAATAATTTTTATAAAATTATAAAAAAATTTAAAATTATTGTTTAAAATTATTTTAAACACATTTAATATGATTAAAAACTAAAAAATAATATTTTAACATTCAAAATACACATAAAGGTCATTAGTACGTGGATAATTTGATCCGCATAATTTTAATTGTATAAACTTCATTGTATTTTTTATTCCTCTAAATTAGTATATGGATAATTTGATCCGAATAATTTTAATTTTTAATTTTGATTAATATTTTTAATTTTTATAAAGTGGAGAATTTACACGTTTTACAGGCTTCGAACTTTGAAAGTTTTTGTTAAGTGGGCTTCCACGAAACTATAAGACTCTTGCCTGTTGCACTTCCATATTCTTACTGTTTACCGCCAAAGATGTAGTGAATTTATAAAAATAATCTGCATATCAAACTTTTTAAGACTGGAATGTTTCAGATGTTTCGAAATACCTTTATGGAATTAGTGAATAAGAGTATATATATATATATATATATATATATATAGTTATATATATATAAGAGTTAAATATGTTTTAAGTTCTTGAATTATTTGTTAAAATTGTGTTTTGACAATGAAACAAATTTTGTACTTATGAGAGTGAGTTTACAAACCTACAATTATGTGGGGGTGTGCCACACTTTTTAGTACGCGATTTATATGTGGACTAGTCTACCCTAACCTGTGTTTGACTAGTCAAGTGTAAAATGAGTCAAAATGGGATCGGTTAGCCCTTTTTACCACTTGTATTGATATTGTTTTCCAATACTACATTGCAACTTGGTGATTTTGTGTCACAGTTGTAATCCGTTGTTGCATAGTGTTCACTAAGCCTTCAATAGCCCTAGTTATTTGTTCTAATTCAGAAGATGGTGGGAAGGAGATCTAGGTGTCATTTTATAATTATATGAAGAAAATATTATAATCCAATTAATTCTTCATGTAATTACACTAATAGTTGCAATTGTTAGACATGTAAAACAAAATCATAGTGTATCTACTCTCAGGTTAACCTAGGTAATTTAAGCTTTGATACCATGAATGTAACAACCCAAAAACTATTAATTATAACTACTACTGTACAATTATGAACAAATTTATATACACTTCCATCCACATAATTTACATAATATTGACATTTCTATATAATTCAACAAAATATCAATCTTCTCATGAGGAGTTATATTTACAAATATAAGCATACCCAAAATTTAAGAGTTTTTCAAAATAAGCATAAGGAACATATCTCATTTCCTCTCATTGATAATCTAATTTTGTTTATGTTTTTTTCCTACATTAGTTTTTGGTTACATGTACACCAACATAATCATAATAGTTCAATAAAACGCACACAAAACAAAGAAAAGAGTAAGCTAAAATTTTATATAAAATTTGAAAGTCTCATATTCATTCACAATGTTTATCACACATCAATAATAATTAATTATTAGCATAATTTAACAATGCCATCTCATGTCTCTTACATAATCATACACTATAGATATTTACACTATTTCTAGAAGACTCAAATGCATTGAATTAGACTCGGAGAATTGCACCTATTACACTAGCTTAATCTAGTTGTATACTGCAAAATTTGGTTTTTTGTGTGAAACAAAAGTATGGATCGAAAATAAAATTTGAATTTTCATATTATAAAAAATTGAGTTTTTTTTGTAAAACAAAAGTATGGATCAAAAATAAAATATAAATTTCACAATTATGAAAAATTGTTTTTATATTGTAAAACAAAAGTACGGATCGAAAATAAAGTATAAATTTTGAAATTACGAAAAATTGAGTGTTTTTTATGTAAAACGAAAGTAAGGATCGAAAATTAAATTTGAATTTCCAAATTATGAAAAATTGAGTTTTTTGTGGTAAAACAAAAGTACGGATCGAAAATAAAATACAAAATTCGAAATAAAGAAGTACGGATTGAAAATAAATTATAAATTTCCAAATTATGAAAAATTGATTTTTTTTGTAAAACAAAAGTACGGATCGGAAATAAAATTTAAATTTTGAAATGACGAAAAATTGAGTTTTTTTTACGTAAACCTAAAGTGCGGATCGAAAAGAAGCTTTGAATTTTGAAATTACAAAAAATTCAGTTTTTTTGTGTAAAAGAAATTCGGATCGAGAATAAAATAGAAATTTCGAAGTTACGAAAAATTGAGTTATGTTGTGTAAAAAAAAACTAAGGATCGCGAATAAAATATAAATTTCCAAATTATGAAAAATTGAGTTCTTTTTGTGTAAAACAAAAGTAAAGATCAATTCATCTCTCTATTTCAGTTCAGAATTAGTAGAGTTAGGGTATCTCTTTTGGAATCACCAATTCAATAAATCCTAATTCAATCAATATAATATTTCCTCCTAGAAGATGTGTATACTTAAAACAAATAAATTTATACTACACATGTGCATCTACATATTTACTAACATCAATACATTACAAATCAAATTTTCAAATCCTAAAACTCATAAATTCACATTAACTCTTTACATTTATATTTCTAAGATATAAAGGATATTTTGAATGAAATAGACAAGTAATTACTTAAAAATTTGAAGTTACAAAAAGGAGAATTTCACTTGATTAACAAGGTGTGTGAGAGTTGTAGGTCATGAAATATACCAAAAAGTTATGCAGAATCAGTCCCTACTTCTACCAAGTCCCAAATCCTCTCTAGTCTTTTCCATACTCTCTTCCCAAACAAAAAATCACTTCATTGCATCCAGTAATTGTTAGACTTGTCAAAATTATAGTTTCTACTTCCTTTAAATTTAAGTTCAATTGCTTAAGAACTACAAGTTTTTCAACTTAGTCGTGTTGATTCCAAAATCATTTGCTTAATCACATATAGTTACTTTTAAATCCAATTTTTTATGACTCTTGTCAATTTTGTCCCATAAATTGGTTTTATACTAGAAATTCCAATTTTATAGACTCACTTTCCTCTCACTTTACCCACTACTTTGTTATTTTTTAAGAAAAATTGAGTTTTTATGCGTAAAACAAAAGTACATATCGAGAATAAAATATAAATTTTGAAATTACGAAAAATTGATTTTCTTTTGTAAAACAAAAGTACGGATCGAAAATAAAATATAAATTTCCAAATTATGAATAACTGGTTTTATTTTGTGAAACAAAAGTATGGATCGAAAATAAAATATAAATTTTGAAATTATGTAAAATTGATTTCTTTTGTGTACAACAAAAGTAGGGATGGGAAATAAAATTTGAATTTCCAAATTATGAAAAATTGATTTTTTTCTTTATAAAACAAAGGTACGGATCGAGAATAAAATATAAATTTCCAAATTATGAAAAATTGATTTTTTTTGTTAAACAAAAGTACAGATCGAAAATAAAATTTGATTTCCGAAGTTATAAAAAATTAAGTTTTTTTGTGTAAAACAAAAGTATGGATCGAGAATAAAGTGTAAAATTCAAATTATGAAAAATTAATTTTTTTTGTAAAAACAAAGTACGAATCGAAAATAAAATATAAATTACTGAATTATGAAAAATTGATTTCTTTTTGTAAAACAAAAGTACAGATCGAAAATAAAATATAAATTTCGAAATTATGAAAAAGTGATTTTTTTTTGTAAAACAAAAGTACGAATCGAAAATAAAATTTAAATTTCGAAATTACACAAAATTGAGCTTTTTTGTGTAAAATAAAAGTACGGATCGAAAATAAAATTTGAATTTCTAAATTACAAAAAATTGATTTTTTTTTTGTTCAAAACAAAAGTACGGACCGAGAATAAAATATAAAATTCCAAATTATGAAACAATGACTCTTATTTTTGTAAACCCAAAGTATGGATCCAAAATAAAATACAAATTTCCAAATTATGAAAAATTGAGGTTTCTTTGTAAAAAAAACTACGAATCGAAAATAAAATTTAAATTTCAAAATTACCAAAAATTGAGTTTTTTTTGTGTGAAATAAAAGAACACATCGAGAATAAAATTTGAATTTCCAAATTACAAAAAATTGGGTTTTTTTTAAAACAAAAGTCCGCATCGAAAATATTATATAAATTTCAAAATTACGAAAAATTGAGTTTTTTTTTGTAAAACAAAAGTACAGATCGAAATTAAAATATAAATTTCCGAATTATGTAAAATTCATTTTTTTTGCTAAAGAAATGAAGGATCGAGAATAAAATATAAATTTCGAAATTACGAGAAATTGAGTTTTTTTGTGTTAAACAAAAGTACGGATCGAAAATAAAATTTGAATTTCCAAATTACGAAAAATTGAGTTTTTTTGTGTAAAAAAAAAGTACGGATCGAGAATAAAATATAAAATTCCTAATTATGAAAAATTGACTTTTTTTCTGTGAAACAAAAGTACGAATTGAAAATAAAATATAAATTTTGAAATTATGAAAAAATTGAATTCTTTTGTGTAAAATAAAAGTACGGATCGAAAATAAAATTTGAATTTCAAACTTACAAAAAATTGAGTTTTTCTTGTGTAAAACAAAAGTATGGATCGAGAATAAAATATAAAATTCCAAATTATGAAAAATTAAGTATTTTTTTTGTAAAACAAAAGTAAGAATTCAAAATAAAATATAAATTTCAAAATTACGAAAAATTGAGTTTTTATGCGTAAAACAAATGTTCGAGAATAAAATATAAATTTCGAAATTACGAAAAGTTGAGTTTTTTTTTCTAAAGCAAAAGTACGGATCGAAAATAAAATATAAATTTTGAAATTAAGTAAAATTGATTTCTTTTGTGTAAAAAGAAAGTAGGGATGGGAAATAAAAATTGAATTTCCAAATTACGAAAAATTTATTTTTCCTTTGTAAAAGAAAAGAACGGATCGAGAATAAAATATAAATTTCCAAATTATGAAAAATTGATTTTTTTTGTAAAACGAAAGTACGCATCGAAAATATAATTTAAATTTCGAAATTACGAAAAATTGAGTGTTTTTGTGTAAAACAAAAATACGGATCGAAAATAAAATTTGATTTTCGAAGTTACGAAAAATTGAGTTTTTTTGTGTAATACAAAAGTAAGGATCGAGAATAAAATATAAAATTCAAATTATGAAAAATTGATTTTTTTATTAAAACAAAAGTACGAATCCAAAATAAAATATAAATTACTGAAGTATGAAAATTTGATTTTTTTTTGTAAACAAAAGTACGGATCGAAAATAAAATATAAATTTCAAAGTTATGAAAAATTGATTTTTTTTTGTAAAACAAAAGTACAGATCGAAAATAAAATTTAAATTTCGAAATTATGCAAAATTGAGCTTTTTTGTGTAAAACAAAAGTACGGATCGAAAATAAAATTTGAATTTCCAAACTACAAAAAATTGATTTTTTTGTTTAAAACAGAAGTACGGATCAAGAATAAAATATAAAATTCCAAATTATGAAAAATTGACTCTTTTTTTTGTAAAACCAAAATACGGAACCAAAATAAAATATAAATTATGAAATTATAAAACATTGAGTTTTTATGCGTAAAACAAAAGCACTGACCCAGAATAAAATATAAAATTTCAAATTATGAAAAATTAATTATTTTTTTGTTAAACAAAAGTACGGATCGAAAATAAAATTTAAATTTCTAAATTACATAAAATTGAGTTTTTTTGTGTGAACCAAAAATATGGATCGAGAATAAAATATAAAATTCCAAATTATGAAAAATTGACGTTTTTTGTAAAACAAAAGTACGGATCCAAAATAAAATATAAATTTCGAAATTATGAAAACTTGATTTTTTTATGCGTAAAACAAAAGTACGGATTGAGAATAAAATAAAAAAATTCCAAATTATGAAAAATAGTTTTTTTTTGTAAAACAAAAGTACAGATCAAAAATAAAATGTAAATTTCAAAATTGTGAAAAATTAATTTTTCTTTTGTAAAACAAAAGTACGGATCGAGAATAAAACGTAAATTTCAAAATTATGAAAAATTGAGTTTTGTATGTAAAACAAAAGTACGGATTGAAATTAAAATTTGAATTTCCAAATTACGTAAAATTTATTTATTTTTCTGTAAATCAAAAGTACGGATCTAGAATAAAATATAAAATTCCAAATTATGAAAAATTGAGCTTTTTTTGGTAAAACAAAACTACGGATCGAAAATATAATTTGAATTTCAAAATTACGAAAAATTGAGTATTTTGTGTAAAACCAAAGTACGGATCGAAAATAAAACTTGAATTTCCAAATTACGTTAAAATTTTCTTTTTCTGTAAAACAAAACTATGGATCTAGAATAAAATATCAAATTCCAAATTATGAAAAATTGAGTTTTTTTTTTAAAACAAAAGTACGATTCCGAAATAAAATATAAATTTCGAAATTACGTAAAATTGAGTTTCTATGCGTAAAACAAAAGTACGCATCGATAATAAAATATAAATTTCCAAATTACAAAAAATTGAGTTTTTCTTTGTAAAACAAAAGTACGGATTGAAAATAAAATATATATTTCCAAATTATGAAAAATTGATTTTTTTCGTGTAAAAACAAAAGTACAGATCGAAAATAAAATTTAAATTTTCAAATTATGAAAAATTGATTTCTTTTGTGTAAAACAAAAGTAGGGATGGGAAATAAAATTTGAATTTCCAAATTACGAAAAATTGATTTTTAATTTGTAAAACAAAAGTACGGATCGAGAATAAAATATAAATTTCCAAATTATGAAAAATGGATTTTTTTTGTAAAACAAAAGTACGCATTGAAAATAAAATATAAATTTCCAAATTATGAAAAATTGATTGTTTTTGTAAAACAAAAGTATCGATCGAAAATAATATTTAAATTTCGAAATTGCAAAAAATTGAGTTTTTTGTGTAAAACAAAAGTACGAATCGAAAATAAAATTTGAATTTCCAAATTAAGAAAAAGTGAGAACAAAAAGTACGGATCGAGAATAAAATATAAATTTCCAAATTATAAAAAATTTAATTATTTTTTGTAAAACAAAAGTATGGATCGAAAATAAAATTTAAATTTCGAAATTACGAAAAATTGAGTTCTTTGGTGTAAAAAAAAAGTACTAATCAAAAAGAAAATTTGAATTTCCAAATTACGAAATATTTAGATTTTTTGTGTAAAACAAAAGTACTGATAAAAAATAAAATAGGTATTTCGAAGTTACGAAAAATTGAGTTTTTTTTAGTAAAACAAAAGTACAAATCGAGAATAAAACATAAATTTCCAAGTTATGAAAAATTGATTTTTTTTGTAAAACAAAAGTACACATCGAAAATAAAATATAAATTTCCGAATAATGAAAAATTGATTTTTTTTGTAGAACAAAAGTACGGATCGAGAATAAAATATAAATTTCGAAATTACAAAAAATTGAGTTTTTTTGTGCAAAACAAAAGTACAAATCGAAAATAAAACTTGAATTTCCAAATGACGAAAAATTGATTTTTTTTTGTAAAACAAAAGTACGAATCGATAATAAAATATAAAATTCCAAATTTTGAAAAATTGAGTTTTTTTTTTTAAAAAAAAAGTACGGATCCAAAATAAAATATAAATTTCGAAATTACGAAAAATTGAGTTTTTATGCGTAAAACTAAAGTACGTATCGAGAATAAAATATAAATTTCGAAATTACAAAAAATTTAGTTTCTTTTTTGTAAAACAAAAGTACGGATCGAAAATAAAATTGGAATTTCGAAGTTACGAAAAATTGAGTTTTTTTTAGTAAAACAAAAGTACGAATCGAGAATAAAACATAAATTTCCAATTTATGAAAAACTTGTTTTTTTCGTAAAACAAAAGTACACATCGAAAATAAAATATAAATTTCCGAACTATGAAAAATTGATTGTTTTTGTAGTACAAAAGTACGGATCCAGAATAAAATATAAATTTCGAAATTTCAAAAAACAGAGTTTTTTTGTGTAAAACAAAAGTATAGATCGAAAATAAAATTTGAATTTCCAAATGACGAAAAATTGATTTTTTTTGTAAAACAAAAGTACGAATCGATAATAAAATATAAAATTCCAAATTTTGAAAAATTGAGTTTTTTTTTTGTAAAAAAAAAGTACGGATCCAAAATAAAATATAAATTTCAAAATTATGAAAAATTGAGTTTTTATGTGTAAAACTAAAGTACGTATTGAGAATAAAATATAAATTTCGAAATTACGAAAAATTTAGTTTCTTTTTTGTAAAACAAAAGTACGGATCGAAAATAAAATTTAAATTTTCAAATTATAAAAAATTGATCTCTTTTGTGTAAAACAAAAGTACGGATTGAAAATAAAATTTGAATTTCCAAATCACAAAAAATTAAGTTTTTTTTGTAAAACAAAAGTACGGGTCGAGAATAAAATATAAATTTCCAAATTATGAAAAATTGATTTTTTTTATAAAACAAAAGTACAAATTGAATATAAAATATAAATTTCAAAATGATGAAAAAGTGATTCTTTTTTGTAAAACAAAAGTACGGATCGAAAATAAAATATAAATTTCCAAATTGTGAAAAATTGATTTTTTTTGTGAAACAAAACTGCGGATCGAAAATAAAATTTAAATTTTCAAATTATGAAAAATTGATTTCTTTTGTGTAAAAAAAAGTACGGATCGAAAATAAAATTTGAATTTCCAAAATTACGAAAAATTAAGTTTTTTTTGTAAAACGAAAGTACGGGTCAAGAATAAAATGTAAATTTCCAAGTGATGAAAAATTGATTTTTTTTTATAAAACAAAGGTACGGATCGACAATAAAATATAAGTTTCAAAATTACGAAAAATTGAGTATTTTTGTGTAAAACAAAAATACGGATCGAAAACAAAATTTGAATTTCCAAATTATGAAAAATTGAGTTTTTTTTGTAGGACAAAAATACAGATCGAAAATAAAATATAAATTTCAAAATTACGAAACATTGATTTTTTTTATATAAAACAAAAAGTACAGATCGAAAATAAAATTTAAATTTTCAAATTATAAAAAATTGATTTGTTTTGTGTAAAACAAAAGTAGGGATGGGAAAGAAAATTTGATGTTCCAATTTAGAAAAAAATGAGTTTTTTTTTTTTTGTAAAACAAAAGTACGGATCGAAAATAAAATTTAAATTTAAAATTATAAAAATTAGATTTTTTTTTGTAAAACAAAAGTACGGATCGAAAAATAAAATTTAAATTTTGAAATTACGAAAAATTGATTCTGAATCGAGAATAAAATATTAAATGCCAAATTACGAAAAATTTAGTTTCTTTTTGTAAAACAAAAGTACAGATCGAAAATAAAATATAAAATTCCAAATTATGAAAAATAGATTTTTTTTGAAACAAAAAAACAGATCAAAAATAAAATTTAAATTGTGAAATTACGATAAATTTAGTGTTTTTGTGTAAAATAAACGTACGGATCGAAAATAAAATTTGAATTTCGCGAAAATAAAATTTGGATTTCGAAGTGATGAAAAATTGAGTTTTTTTGTGTAAAACAAAAGTACGGATCGAGAATAAAATATAAAATTCCAAAATTTTGAAAAATTGGGTTTTTTTTTTGTAAAACAAAAGTACGGATTCAAAATAAAATATAAATGTAGAAATTACGAATAATTGAGTTTTTATGCATAAGACAAAATTACGTATCGAGAATAAAATATAAATTTCTAAATTACGAAAAATTTAGTTTCTTTTTTGTAAAACAAAAGTACGGATCGAAAATAAAATATAAATTTCCAAATTATGAAAAATTGATTTTTTCTGTAAAACAAAAGTGCGGATCGAAAATAAAATTTAAATTTTCAAATTATGAAAAATGGATTTCTTTTGTGTAAAACAAAAGTAGGAATGGGAAAGAAAATTTGATTTTCCAAATTACAAAAAATTGGGTTTTTTTTTTTTGTAAAACAATAGTACAGATCAAGGATAAAATATAAATTTCCAAATTATGAAAAATTGAGTTTTTTTTTGTAAACCAAAAGTACGGATCGAAAATAATATTTAAATATGAAAATTAGATTTTTTTTTGTAAAACAAAAGTACGGATCGAAAAATAAAATTTAAATTTCGAAATTACGAAAAATTGATTACAAATCGAGAATAAAATATTAAATTCCAAATGTTGAAAAATTTAGTTTTTTTTTTGTAAAACAAAAGTACGGATGCAAAATAAAATACAAAATTTTGAAATTACGAAAAAATGAGTTTTTATGCATAAAACAAAACTACGTATCGAGAATAAAATATAAATTTTTAAAATACGAAAAATTTAGTTTTTTTTGTAACACAAAAGTACGGATCGAAAATAAAATATAAATTTCCAAATTATGAAAAATTGATTTTTTTTGTAAAACAAAAGTGCGGATCGAAAATAAAATTTAAATTTTCAAATTATGAAAAATTGATTTCTTTTGTGTAAAACAAAAGTATGGATCGAAAATAAAATTTGAAATTTGAAATTACTAAAAATTAAGTTTTTTTTTTGTAAAACAAAAGTACGGGTCCAGAATAAAATATAAAATTCCAAATTATGAAAAATTGATTTTTTTTGTAAAACAAAAGTACGGATCGAAAATAAAATATAAATTTCCAAATGATGAAAAATTGATTTTTTTAAAACAAAACTACGGATCGAGAATAAAGTATAAATTTCGAAATTATGAAAAATTTAGTTTCTTTTTTGTAAAACAAAAGTATGGATCAAAAATAAAATATAAATTTCCAAATTATGAAAAATTGATTTTTTTTGTAAAACAAAAGTGCGGATCGAAAATAAAATTTGAATTTCCAAAATTACGAAAAGTTAAGTTTTTTTGTAAAATTAAAGTACGGGTCAAGAATAAAATATAAATTTCCAAATTATGAAAAATTGATTTTTTTTGTAAAACAAAAGTACAAATCGAAATTAAAATATAAATTTCCAAATGATGAAAAATTGATTTTTTTTTAAAACAAAAGTACGGATCAAGAACGAAATATATATTTCGAAATTATGAAAAATTGAGTTTTTTTTGTGTAAAACAAAAATAAGATTGAAAACAAAATTTGAATTTCCAAATTATGAAAAATTGAATTTTTTTTGTAAAACAAAAATACGGATCGAAAATAAAATATAAATTTCCAAATTCTGAAAGATTGATTTTTTTTATATAAAACAAAAAGTACAGATGGAAACTAAAATTTAAATTTTCAAATTATGAAAAATTGATTTCTTTTGTGTAAAACAAAAGTAGGGATGGGAAAGGAAATTTGAATTTCCAAATTACAAAAAATTGAGGTTTTTTTTTGTAAAACAAAAGCACGGATTGTGGATAAAATATAAATTTCAAAATTATGAAAAATTGAGTTTTTTTTTCTAAAACAAAAGTACGGATCGAAAATAAAATATAAATTTCCAAATTACGATTGTAAAACAAAAGTGCGAATTGAAAATAAAATTTAAATTTCAAACTTACAAAAATGGAGTTTTTTTTGTGTTAAACAAAATTATGGATCGAAAATAAAATTTGAATTTCGAAGTTACGAAAAATTCAGTTTTTTTGTGAAAGACAAAAGTACGAATCGAGAATAAAATATAAATTCCCAAATTAGGAAAAATTGAGTTTTTTTTGTAAAACAAAAAATACGGATCAAAAATAAAATATAAATTT
Source organism: Lablab purpureus (assembly GCA_030347555.1). Taxonomy (NCBI): domain Eukaryota; kingdom Viridiplantae; phylum Streptophyta; class Magnoliopsida; order Fabales; family Fabaceae; genus Lablab; species Lablab purpureus. The sequence goes on from JAMXMO010000128.1 coordinate 120,967, forward strand.
CCAAAATTATGACAAATAGATTTTTTTTTGAAAACTGAAGTAGGATCAAAAATAAAATTTAAATTTTGAAATTACGAAAATTTGAGTTTTTTTGTGTAAAACAAAAACTCAATTTTTCGTAAATTCAAAATTTATATTTTATTCTTGCTCCATACTTTTGTTTTACACAAAAAAACTCAATTTTTCAGAATTTGGAAATTTAAATTTTATTTCCGACCCGTACCTTTGTTTTTACACAAAAAAACTCTGTTTTTTGGAATTTCGAAATTTAAATTTTATTTCCTATGCGTACTTTTGTTTTACAAAAAAAAATATCTATTTTTGATAATATTGAAATTTATATTTCATTTTCGATCTGTACTTTTCTTTTACAAAAAAAACTCAATTTTTCATAATTTAGAAATTTATATTTTATTCTCGATACGTACTTTTGTTTTACACAAAAACACTCAATTTTTAAAAATTTCGAAATTTATATATTTTTTTCCATCCCTACTTTTGTTTTACGCAAAAGAACTCAATTTTTCATAATTTCGAAATTTAAATTTTATTCTCGATCCGTACTTTTGTTTTACAAAAAAAAATCAATTTTTCATAATTTGGAAATTTATATTTTATTTTCAATCCGTACTTTTCATTTTACAAAAATAACTCAATTTGTCATAATTTGGAAATTCAAATTTTATTTTCGATCCGTACTTTTGTCTTTACACAAAAAAAAACTCCATTTTTTTGTAATTTCGAAATTTAATTTTTATTTTCGATCTGTACTTTTGTTTTAGAAAAAAAATCTATTTTTCATAATTTGGAAATTTATATTTTATTTTCGATCCGTATATTTGTTTTACAAAAAAAACTCAATTTTTCATAACTTCAAAATTTATATTTTATTCTCGATACGTAGTTTTGTTTTATGCAAAAAACTCAATTTTTCGTAATTTCAAAATTTATATTTTATTTTGGATCAGTACTTTTGTTTTACAAAAAAAAATCAATTTTTCATAATTTGGAAATTTATATTTTATTTTCAATCCGTACTTTTCTTTTTACAAAAATAACTCTATTTGTCATAATTTGGAAATCCAAATTTTATTTTCGATCCGTACTTTTGTTTTACACAAAAGAACTCAATTTTTTGTAATTTCAATATTTAAATTTTATTTTCGATCCGTACTTTTGTCTTTACACAAAAGAACTCCATTTTTTTGTAATTTCGAAATTTAATTTTTATTTTCGATCTGTACTTTTGTTTTAGGAAAAAAATCTATTTTTCATAATTTGGAAATTTATATTTTATTTTCGATCTGTATATTTGTTTTACAAAAAAAACTCAATTTTTCATAACTTCAAAATTTATATTTTATTCTCGATACGTAGTTTTGTTTTATGCAAAAAAACTCAATTTTTCGTAATTTCAAAATTTATATTTTATTTTGGATCAGTACTTTTGTTTTACAAAAAAAATCAATTTTTAATAATTTGGAAGTTTTTATATTTTATTTTGGATCCGTACATTTTCTATAAAAAAAAAACCCAATTTTTTCATAATTTGGAAGTTCAAATTTTATTTTCGATCCGTACTTTTGTTCTTCACAAAAAAACTCAATTTTTCGTAATTTCAAAATTTATATTCTATTCTCAATCCCTACTTTCGCTTTACAAAAAAGATCAATTTTTTATAATTTGGAAATTTATATTTTATCTTCGATCCGTACCTTTTTTTTGAAAAAAAAAATCAATTTTTTGTAATTTGGAAATTTATGTTTTATTCTCGATTCGTACTTTTCTTTTAAACAAAAAAACTCAATTTTTCGTAAATTCAAAATTTATATTTTATTCTCGATCCATACTTTTGTTTTACACAAAAAAACTCAATTTTTCAGAATTTGGAAATTTAAATTTTATTTCCGACCCGTACCTTTGTTTTTACCCAAAAAAGCTCTTTTTTTTGGAATTTCAAAATTTAAATTTCTTTTGTTTTACAAAAAAAAAATCTATTTTTGATAATTTGGAAATTTATATTTCATTTTCGATCTGTACTTTTCTTTTACAAAAAAAAACTCAATTTTTCATAATTTAGAAATTTATATTTTATTCTCGATACGTATTTTTGTTTTACACAAAAACACTCAATTTTTAAAAATTTCGAAATTTATATTTTTTTTTCAATCCCTACTTTTGTTTTACGCAAAAGAACTCAATTTTTCATAATTTCGAAATTTAAATTTTATTCTCGATCCGTACTTTTGTTTTGCAAAAAAAAATCAATTTTTCATAATTTGAAAAATTAAATTTTATTTTCAATCCGTACTTTTCTTTTTACAAAAATAACTCAATTTGTCATAATTTGGAAATTCAAATTTTATTTTCGATCCGTACTTTTGTTTTACACAAAAAAACTCAATTTTTTGTAATTTTAAAATTTAAATTTTATTTTCGATCCGTACTTTTGTCTTTACACAAAAAACTCCATTTTTTGTAATTTCGAAATTTAATTTTATTTTCGATCCAGTACTTTTGTTTTAGAAAAAAATCTATTTTTCATAATTTGGAAATTTATATTTTATTTTCGATCCAGTATATTTGTTTTACAAAAAAACTCAATTTTTCATAACTTCAAAATTTATATTTTATTCTCGATACGTAGTTTTGTTTTATGCAAAAAAACTCAATTTTTCGTAATTTCAAAATTTATATTTTATTTTGGATCAGTACTTTTGTTTTACAAAAAAAATCAATTTTTCGTAATTTGGAAATTTATATTTTATTTTCAATCCGTACTTTTCTTTTTACAAAAATAACTCTATTTGTCATAATTTGGAAATCCAAATTTTATTTTCGATCCGTACTTTTGTTTTACACAAAAGAACTCAATTTTTTGTAATTTCAATATTTAAATTTTATTTTCGATCCGTACTTTTGTTTTACACAAAAGAACTCAATTTTTTGTAATTTCAATATTTAAATTTTATTTTCGATCC
>JAMXMO010000206.1:5000-14452 GCA_030347555.1 Lablab purpureus
TCGCAGCTTCACAACCGAATTAGTTCATACTTACACATGCATGGCTTAATCTTTGAGACAAGCATATGACTACTGGCAAGATCAACCAGGTAGCATCCATCATTGACAACAATGCACTTGACACCGATCATGGCGACATTGAAGTCACACACCACAAGTGTCAAGGCAAGCGTCATTCACTGTAGGCAACCGAAGTTTAGGAAATCAAGTCATGAGACTCAAATTCACGTCATACACCGCATCCGAAAGAATTATCATAACATATGCCCCACAAGCTTTATGCATTGCAAAAACAAGAAGGAACACATATCATGATTTTAGGATCCTCCGAGGTCTCTAAGGAGAAGCTCGAATGGAAACACTTTTAACTTGCCACACAATTACCATGTAGTAGGTACGCAACACAGGGACCAACCGAGCATCATCACCAAAAGTATAAGGTGGAAACAAAGAAAATGCATGTTTGACCGCTCGATGCACAAGGCACTGAGCCAGCCAACAAAAGCATCCTCATCACAACTCACACACCTCACGTTCGCAAAACACAAAGACCCCATGACGGCCCACTCCCACTTGCCATTGGCAAGTAAGCAAATGGAAACATCAAGAGATGCCACATCCGCATCGCTAGGTATGAAACGAAACAACTGGCCACGGTGTGAGCTACGAACAACGCCTCGACCACCCTTTCTTCGACCGGATCGATCGAAGACCACCCGCTCCAACCGGATCGACCAAAGACTCCACACAAATGTGTGTCAGGCGTGCATCCCCCCAAGAAACCGAGGAAAGAGCCCTTCTCACTAGCGTGATTCGTCCACCATCTCAGTTGCCAACAAGGTACTAGAAGTCCTATAAAATCCGAGGCAACAAGTAGGACAACTTTCACTTGCCAACACCATCGATTTAGAACTCACCACAAAGTGAACTCCAAGACCACCCTTCTCCGACCGGGATCGATCGAAGACCACCCGCTCTAGCCGGATCGACTCAAAGACTCCACACAAATGTGTGTCAGTGCGTGCATCCCCCAAGAAACCGAGGAAAGAGCCCTTCTCACTAGCGTGATTCATCCACCATCTCAGTTGCCAACAAGGTACTAGAAGTCCTATAAAATCCGAGGCAACAAGTAGGACAACTTTCACTTGCCAACACCATCGATTTAGAACTCACCACAAAGTGAACTCCAAGACCACCCTCTTCGACCGGGATCGATCGAAGACCACCCTCTCCGACCGGGATCGGTCGAAGACCCCACACAGATGTGTGTTTGGCAAGTCCCCCCTCAAAAAACCAAGGAAAGAACCCTACTCACTAATATGGCAAGCCTAGCGCTGCTAGCCTAGCAAGGTCTACTGGAAGTCCTAACAAATCCGAGGCAACAAACCGAGGCAACAAATAGGACCCTTTCGACAATGCTAGCACCGGCCCAACGCTAAACGAGCCATAAAAGTGAAAACCCACATTTTTTCCGAGGCACGGGTCTAGACCCACCGACTCGCCGGCTCTTTCTGGCCGGCCTGCGATTTTCGACCATGGTACGAGCGACCACCGCCACGATAACTATGCTCCACACACCACAAGGTGCATAGAAACATAGAGGGGGGCCTCGTGACACTTCCCTCCAAGACCGACCATATGGGCGTGGCCAGCCTTGGGGAGCCTTCCCCCCCTATAATAGGCTAATATGCAAAAGTCAAATTTGTACAAGTAGATACACTTTTTTTGAGCAGACATAAGTCCATAACTGGACCTAGAGACCGAATTTGGACGAGATTTTTTGCAGGCATCCTCATAAAAATGATATCTCCTTGTTCCCCAAATTTCATAATTTTTTATGAAGGGGAAGTATTTTTTTTTATTTTTTCAAAGACCGAAAATCGTAAAATCGGGAAAAATGGAAAAACGTATCTAGGGGTCGAATTTTGAGGTGATTTTTTGCAGTCCATCCCATAATAATATATCCAAAGTGCCCACAAAATTTCGTTGTCATTGGACATGGCATTGAATTTTCACGAATTTTTCTTGAAATGGACAAACTTGGAAAACTTGGAAAACTTGAAAAATTGAGAACAATTTCAAGATGACATGGTTTTGTCCCCAAACCCTCCTCCATGCCATAGGGGGCCATTTGGACTTGTTTGCCATCAATATTTCCCCAAATCCCTCCGGTGCCAAAATTTGAGTCACGGCACACAAGCCGGCATGTGCCGTGGTGCACAAAAATGACCCACCGAGTCAACTCCACCAACATGGTTTGGTTTTGCCCCAAAACCTTCCCCCATGCCTTAGGGAACCATTTGGAGTTCATTTGCACCAATGTTTCCCAAAACCGCTCCGTGCAAAATTTGAGTCACTGCGACACAAGCTCGGCATGTGCCGTGGTGCACCACAAAAATAACCCACCGAGTCAACTCCACCAAGATGGTTTGGTTTTGCCCCAAAACCTTCCCCCATGCCTTAGGGAACCATTTGGAGTTCATTTGCATCAATGTTTCCCAAAACCGCTCCGTGCAAAATTTGAGTCACGCAGACACAAGCCTAGCATGTGCCGTGGTGCACCACAAAAATAACCCACCGAGTCAACTCCACCAAGATGGTTTGGTTTTGCCCCAAAACCTTCCCCCATGCCTTAGGGAACCATTTGGAGTTCATTTGCACCAATGTTTCCCAAAACCGCTCCGGCAAAATTTGAGTCACTGAGCACACAAGCCGGCATGTGCCGTGGTGCACCACAAAATAACCCACCGAGTCAACTCCACCAAGATGGTTTGGTTTTGCCCCAAAACCTTCCCCCATGCCTTAGGGAACCATTTGGAGTTCATTTGCACCAATGTTTCCCAAAACCGCTCCGGTGCAAAATTTGAGTCAACGGCACACAAGCCGGCATGTGCCGTGGTGCACCACAAAAATAACCCACCGAGTCAACTCCACCAAGATGGTTTGGTTTTGCCCCAAAACCTTCCCCCATGCCTTAGGGAACCATTTGGAGTTCATTTGCACCAATGTTTCCCAAAACCGCTCCGGCAAAATTTGAGTCACTAGCACACAAGCCGAGCATGTGCCGTGGTGCACCACAAAAATAACTCCACCGAGTCAACTCCACCAAGATGGTTTGGTTTTGCCCCAAAACCTTCCCCCATGCCTTAGGGAACCATTTGGAGTTCATTTGCACCAATGTTTCCCAAAACCGCTCCGGTGCAAAATTTGAGTCACAGCACACAAGCCGGCATGTGCCGTGGTGCACCACAAAAATAACCCACCGAGTCAACTCCACCAAGATGGTTTGGTTTTGCCCCAAAACCTTCCCCCATGCCTTAGGGAACCATTTGGAGTTCATTTGCACCAATGTTCCCCAAAACCGCTCCGGTGCAAAATTTGAGTCACGGCACACAAGCCGGCATGTGCCGTGGTGCACCACAAAAATAACCCACCGAGTCAACTCCACCAAGATGGTTTGGTTTTGCCCCAAAACCTTCCCCCATGCCTTAGGGAACCATTTGGAGTTCATTTGCACCAATGTTTCCCAAAACCGCTCCGTGCAAAATTTGAGTCACTAAGACACAAGCCTGCATGTGCCGTGGTGCACCACAAAAATAACCCACCGAGTCAACTCCACCAAGATGGTTTGGTTTTGCCCCAAAACCTTCCCCCATGCCTTAGGGAACCATTTGGAGTTCATTTGCACCAATGTTTCCCAAAACCGCTCCGGTGCAAAATTTGAGTCATAGCACACAAGCCGGCATGTGCCGTGGTGCACCACAAAAATAACCCACCGAGTCAACTCCACCAAGATGGTTTGGTTTTGCCCCAAAACCTTCCCCCATGCCTTAGGGAACCATTTGGAGTTCATTTGCACCAATGTTTCCCAAAACCGCTCCGGTGCAAAATTTGAGTCACGGCACACAAGCCGGCATGTGCCGTGGTGCACCACAAAAATAACCCACCGAGTCAACTCCACCAAGATGGTTTGGTTTTGCCTCAAAACCTTCCCCCATGCCTTAGGGAACCATTTGGAGTTCATTTGCACCAATGTTTCCTAAAACCGCTCCGGTGCAAAATTTGAGTCACTGAGACACAAGCCTGGCATGTGCCGTGGTGCACCACAAAATAACTCCACCGAGTCAACTCCACCAAGATGGTTTGGTTTTGCCTCAAAACCTTCCCCATGCCTTAGGGAACCATTTGGAGTTCATTTGCACCAATGTTTCCCAAAACCGCTCCGGTGCAAAATTTGAGTCACTAAGACACAAGCCGGCATGTGCCGTGGTGCACCACAAAAATAACCCACCGAGTCAACTCCACCAACATGGTTTGGTTTTGCCCCAAAACCTTCCCCCATGCCTTAGGGAACCATTTGGAGTTGATTGCCATCAATGTTTCCCAAAATCGCTCCGGGCAAAATTTGAGTCACGGCACACAAGCCATCATCATGATGCACCAAAAATGGTTGGTGCAAGTGTGGGTATGACACCAAATCGTGGCAGCCTCATTTTAATAAACTATATAAATTTGAACTTGGGGCGTAACAAATTGGTGGAAAGGATATGGAGTTGGATGAGAATTCATCGGGAGGGATCGAATCAAAGCGACAAGGGCCGAATCTCAGTGGATCGTGGCAAAGAAGGCCACTCGCCACTTACAATACCCCGTCGCGTATTTAAGTCGTCTCGCAAAGGATTCTACCAGCCGCCGATGGGAATTGCGCTTCAAGGCGCCTCGCAAGGCTTATTCACCCTACGAGGTTCACCAACTGCAGACGTGCCTCCGGGGGCCAAAACCCCTACCGCTGGCTCGGCAAACGAACGACGTGCACACGCTGCCGCTTCTAGCCCTGGATTCTCGACTTAGAGGCGTTCGACCATAATCCAACGCACGGTAGCTTCACGCCATCGGCTTTTCAACCAAGCGCGATGACCAATTGTGCGAATCAACGGCTCCTCTCGTACTCAGGTTGAATTACTATTGCGACACTCGCCATCGTAGGGTAAAACTAACCTCGTCTCACGACCTGCCTAAACCCAACTCACGCTCCCTATTGGTGGGTGAACAATCCAACACTTGGTGAATTCTCGCTTCACAATGATAGGAAGAGCCGACATCGAAGGATCAAAAGCAACGTCGCTTATGAACGCTGGTCGCCACAAGCCGCTTATCCCCGTGGTAACTTTTCTCGACACCTCTAGCTTCAAATTCGAAGCGACTAAAGGATCGATAGGCCACGCTTCACTGGCTCAGTATTCGCATCGGAAATCGAATCAAACGAGCTTTTACCCTTTGTTCCACACGAGATTTCTGCTCGTTGAGCTCATCTTAGGACACCTGCGTTATCTTTAACAGCATGTGCCGCCCCACCCAAACTCCCCACTGACAATGTCTTCCGCCCTGATCGACCGGCCGAAGCCAACCTTGGGTCCAAAAAGAGGGGCAGCGCCCCGCCTCCGATTCATGGAATAAGTAAAATAACGTTAAAAGTAGTGGTATTTCACTTTCGCTGTTTCCAGCTCCCACTTATCCTACACCTCTCAAGTCATTTCACAAAGCTCTGACTAGAGTCAAGCTCAACAGGTCTTCTTTCCTCGCCGATTCCGCCAAGCCCGCTCCCTTGGCCGTGGTTTCGCTGGATAGTAGACAGTGACAAGTGGGAATCTCGTTAATCCATTCATGCGCGCCACTAATTAGATGACGAGGCATTTGGCTACCTTAAGAGAGTCATAGTTACTCCCGCCGCTTACCCGCGCTGGTTGAATTTCTTCACTTTGACATTCGTGAGCACCGGGCGTAAATCACATTGCGCCAACATCCGCAGGACCATCGCAATGCTTTGTTTTAATTAAACAGTTGGATTCCCTTGTCCGTACTCAGCTCTCGAGTCGACTGCTCGACGCCCGGGAAGAGGCCCCGAAGGGCCTGCTCCTAACTGCCCCCGACCGAGCACGCGACGACCCGCCTCGCCACGATAGCAGCTCGAGCAGCCCACCGACAACTGACTGGTTCGGACTGGACCCCCGTGCTCACCCCTCGAGCCAATCCTTTCCCGAGGTTACTGATCCATTTTGCCGACTTCCCTTGCCTACATTGTTCCATCGACTGCAGGTCGTTCACCTTGGAGACCTGATGCGGCTATGAGTACGACCGGCGTGGAGGCACTCTGGCCCTCCGGATTTTCAAGGCCGCCGGGGCGCACCTGACACCACGCGACGCGGCGGTGCTCTTCCAGCCGCTGACCCTACTCTCCGGCCGAGCCGCTTCTGTGGTGGGCAGGTCGTTAAACGTAAAAGATAACTCTTTCCGGCCCCCGCCGACGCCTCCGACTCCCTAACGCTGCCGCCACCGCCACGTCCCTGCTCAGAATTTTAACCCGATTCCTTTCGAGTACGCGCTAGAGCGCCATCGACTGGCTTCCCCGTCCCTTAGGATCGACTAACCCATGTGCAAGTGCCGCTCACATGGAACCTTTCCCTCTTCGGCCTTCAAAGTTCTCATTTGAATATTTGCTACTACCACTCAAGATCTCGCACCGACGATCGCTCCGCCTCGGCTCACGCCCGGGTTTTGCAACGACCGCCGCGCCTCCTACTCATCTGGCCTCGGTCCTTGCCCCGACTGGCCGGTATAGGTCGCGCGCTTAGCGCCATCCATTTTCTGGGCTAGTTGATTCGGCAGTGAGTTGTTACACACTCCTTAGCGGATTTCGACTTCCATGACCACCGTCCCGTCTGCCTTAATCGACCAACACCCTTGTGGGGTCTAGGTTAGCTGCAGCTGGGCAACCGTAACCCAGCCTTCCGGCTCATCCCGCACGCCGCCTCGCTACCAAAAATGGCCCACTTGGAGCTCTCGATTCCATGGCACGGCTCAACAGAGCAGCCGCGCCGTCCTACCTATTTAAAGTTTGAGAATAGGTCGAGGGCGTTGCGCCCCGATGCCTCTAATCATTGGCTTTACCCGATAGAACTCGCCTCGCGGCTCCAAACCTATCCCGAGGGAAACTTCTGAGGGAACCAGCCTACTAGACTGGCTCGATTAGTCTTTCGCCCCTATACCCAAGTCGACGAACGATTTGCACGTCAAGATCGCCGCGGCCTCCACCGTAGTTTCCTCCGGCTTCGCCCCGCCAGCATAGTTCACCATCTTTCGGTCCCGACGTGTATGCTTCACTCGAACCCTTCACAAAAGATCGTGGTCTGGCCTACGGTGCAACCCACAAGGGGATCCCACCAATCGCCTTCCTTGCGCCTTACGGTTTACTTCACCCGTTGACTCGCACACATGTCGACTTCTTGGTCCGTGTTTCAAGACTGGCCGAATGGGGAGCCCACAGTGCCGATGCCCGAGCGCGCACGTGCCGAGACACGCCATAAGGCGCGCGCTGCCGTCCACAATCGCAACGATGACGTCTCCACGAGCATTTCAAGAGCCCGGGCTTGGGCCACCACCACAATCCGCGATCGGTCCATGTCCCGAAGTCGATCGGGCGGACCGGCTTACACCGCTCCACATCCGACCATGACACATCGCCGCCCCCATCCGCTTCCCTCCCGACAATTTCAAGCACTCTTGACTCTCTTTTCAAAGTCCTTTCATCTTTCCCTCGCAGTACTTGTTCGCTATCTGGCCTCTCGCCAAGATTTAGCCTTGACGGAATTTACCGCCCGATTGGGGCTGCATTCCCAAACAACCCGACTCGCCGACAGCGCTCGTGGTGCGACAGTGGTCCGGCACAACGGGGCTCACTCTCTTCCGCGCCCCTTCCAGGGACTTGGGCCCTGGCCCGCCACCGAGGACGCTTCTCCGTACTACACCGAACGCCGAAGGCGACCGATTCTCATGGTGGGCTCTTCCCTGCTCGCTCGCCGCTACTAGGGGAATCCTTGTTAGTTTCTTTTCCTCCGCTTATTGATATGCTTAAACTCAGCGGGTAGCCCCGCCTGACCTGAGGTCTCGCTAAGAACGCCTTCAATTTTCACCAAAGACGCATAGGGTCAAGTAGTCCAATATGCCAAAGTCATGCACACGCAATTGGTCTCGAGCATCACTCATCCACCATTTTACGTGGCAAACTCCACTTTGAACTCAATTTTCAACCAACCACGAGAACAAGCTCGTGGGAAGTCAACTTTCACTCCCCAATGTACATGTACGTGGGGGTGACGATGTGTGACACTCAGCAGGCGTGCTCCTCAACCTAGTGGCTTCTGGCGCAACTTATGCTCAAAGACTCGATGGTTCACTGGATTCTCGCAACTCACACCAAGTATCGCATTTCGCCACGCTCTTCATCGATGCAAGAGCCGAGATATCCGCTGCCGAGAGTCATTTTAAATAACGTGTCGTGACAACACTCATGAGACATCGTCCCTAAGAATTGCACTAAACTTTAAATTCCTTGACGCACGAAGCGTCGGGGTTAATGTTTGTCAAGAGAGAGTAGGTCAGTTGCACAAGGCATGACCCCCCTCCCTCTCAACACACAAGGATGGACTAGACTAGCCTAGTCCTTGTGCTTTAGATATAGACAAATTCACCGGTCAAATTGGTTTAAGGCATCGACAATGATCCTTCCGCAGTTCACCTACTGAAACCTTGTTACGACTTCTCCTTCCTCTAAATGATAAGGTTCAGTGACTTCTCACCACGTCGCAGCAACGAACCGCCCACGCCGCCGCAATCCGAACACTTCACCGACCATTCAATCCGGTAGGAGCGACTGGCGGTGTGTACAAAGGGCGTGGACGTAGTCAACGCGAGCCGATGACTCGCGCTACTAGGAATTCCTCGCTGAAGACCAACAATTGCAATGATCTATCCCCATCACGATGAAATTTCAAAGATTACCCGGCCCGTCTGGCCAAGGCTATAGACTCGTTGAATACATCGCTGTAGCGCGTGCGGCCCGTAACATCTAAGGGCATCACTGCACTGCTATTGCCTCAAACTTCCGTGGCCTAAGCCGCCATAGTCCCTCTAAGAAGCCGGCCGTGGAGGGTTACCTCCACATAGCTATTTAGCAGCCGAGGTCTCGCTCGCTAACTGAATTAACTGCATAAATCGCTCCACCAACTAAGAACGGCCATGCACCACCACCCATAGAATCAAGAAAGAGCTCTCACCGTCAATCCTTACTATGTCCGGACCTCGGTAAGTTTCCCGTGTTGAGTCAAATTAAGCCGCTGTGCTCCACTCCTCGGTGGTGCCCTTCCGTCACTCCTTTAAGTTTCAACTCTTGCGACCATACTCCCTGAACCCAAAGACTTTGATTTCTCATAAGGTGCCACTGAGTCCTAAAAGCAACATCCGCCGATCCCTCGGCTCGGCATCGCTTATGGTCGAGACTAGGACGGTATCTCGATCGTCTTCGAGCCCCCAACTTTCGCTCTTGATTAATGAAAACATCCTTGGCAAATGCTTCGCAGCTTGTTCGCCTTTCATAAATCCAAGAATTTCACCTC
>JAMXMO010000214.1:5000-7500 GCA_030347555.1 Lablab purpureus
GTGGGTTATTTTTGTGGTGCACCACGGGCACATGCCGGCTTGTGTGTGCCGTGACTCAAATTTTGCACCGGAGCGGTTTTGGGAAACATTGGTGCAAATCAACTCCAAATGGTTCCCTAAGGCATGGGGGAAGGTTTTGGGGCAAAACCAAACCATCTTGGTGGAGTTGACTCGGTGGGTTATTTTTGTGGTGCACCACGGCACATGCCGGCTTGTGTGCCGTGACTCAAATTTTGCACCGGAGCGGATTTGGGAAACATGGATGCAAATCAACTCCAAATGGTTCCCTAAGGCATGGGGGAAGGTTTTGGGGCAAAACCAAACCATCTTGGTGGAGTTGACTCGGTGGGTTATTTTTGTGGTGCACCACGGGCACATGCCGGCTTGTGTGTGCCGTGACTCAAATTTTGCACCGGAGCGGTTTTGGGAAACATTGGTGCAAATCAACTCCAAATGGTTCCCTAAGGCACGGGGGAAGGTTTTGGGGCAAAACCAAACCATCTTGGTGGAGTTGACTCGGTGGATTAGTTTTGTGGTGCACCACGGCACATGCCGGCTTGTGTGCCGTGACTCAAATTTTGCACCGGAGCGGATTTGGGAAACATGGATGCAAATCAACTCCAAATGGTTCCCTAAGGCATGGGGGAAGGTTTTGGGGCAAAACCAAACCATCTTGGTGGAGTTGACTCGGTGGGTTATTTTTGTGGTGCACCACGGCACATGCCGGCTTGTGTGCCGTGACTCAAATTTTGCACCGGAGCGGTTTTGGGAAACATTGGTGCAAATCAACTCCAAATGGTTCCCTAAGACATGGGGGAAGGTTTTGGGGCAAAACCAAACCATCTTGGTGGAGTTGACTCGGTGGGTCATTTTTGTGCACCACGGCACATGCCGACTTGTGTGCCGTGACTCAAATTTTGGCACCGGAGGGATTTGGAGAAATATTGATGGCAAACAAGTCCAAATGGCCCCCTATGGCATGGAGGAGGGTTTGGGGACAAAACCATGTCATCTTGAAATTGTTCTCAATTTTTCAAGTTTTCCAAGTTTGTCCATTTCAAGAAAAATTCGTGAAAATTCAATGCCATGTCCAATGACAACGAAATTTTGTGGGCACTTTGGATATATTATTATGGGATGGACTGCAAAAAATCACCTCAAAATTCGACCCCTAGATACGTTTTTCCATTTTTCCCGATTTTACGATTTTCGGGTCTTTGAAAAAATAAAAAAAATACTTCCCCTTCATAAAAAATTATGAAATTTGGGGAACAAGGAGATATAAAAAAGTGTATCTACTTGTACAAATTTGACTTTTGCATATTAGCCTATTATAGGGGGGGAAGGCTCCCCAAGGCTGGCCACGCCCATATGGTCGGTCTTGGAGGGAAGTGTCACGAGGCCCCCCCCTCTATGTTTCTATGCACCTTGTGGTGTGTGGAGCATAGTTATCGTGGGCAAGTGGTCGCCGTACCATGGTCGAAAATCGCCGCCCTGCCGAAAGAACGCGGCGGTCGGTGGGTCTAGACCCGTGCCTCGGAAAAAATGTGGGTTTTCACTTTTATGGCTCGTTTAGCGTTGGACGGTGCTAGCATTGTCGAAAGGGTCCTATTTGTTGCCTCGGATTTGTTGCCTCGGATTTGTTAGGACTTCCAAGTAGACCTTGCCGGCTAGCAACGCGCTAGGCTTGCCATATTAGTGAGTAGGGTTCTTTCCTTGGTTTTTTGAGGGGGACTTGCCAAACACACATCTGTGAGGTCTTCGACCGATCCCTGGCCGGAGAGGGTGGTCTTCGATCGATCCCTGGCCGAAGAGGGTGGTCTTGGAGTTCACTTTGTGGTGAGTTCTAAATCGATGGTGTTGGCAAGTGAAAGTTGTCCTACTTGTTGCCTCGGATTTTATAGGACTTCTAGTACCTTGTTGGCAACTGAGATGGTGGATGAATCACGCTAGTGAGAAGGGCTCTTTCCTCGGTTTATCGGGGATGCACGCACAACACACATTTGTGTGGAGTCTTTGGTCGATCCCTGGCCAGAGCAGTGTGGTCTTCGATCGATCCCTGGCCTGAGAAGGGTGGTCTTGGAGTTCACTTTGTGGTGAGTTCTAAATCGATGGTGTTGGCAAGTGAAAGTTGTCCTACTTGTTGCCTCGGATTTTATAGGACTTCTAGTACCTTGTTGGCAACTCGAGATGGTGGACGAATCACGCTAGTGAGAAGCGGCTCTTTCCTCGGCTATCGGGGATGCACGCACAACACACATTTGTGTGGAGTCTTTGGTCGATCCCTGCTAGAGCAGGTGGTCTTCGATCGATCCCTGGCCGAAGAAGGGTGGTCAGCGTTGTTCGTGGCTCACACCCGTGACCGTTGTTTCGCTTTCATACCTAGCGATGCGGATGTGGCATCTCTTGATGTTTCCATTTGCTTACTTGCCAATGGCAAGTGGGGGGTGGACCGTCATGGGGTGCTGGGTTTTGCGAACGTGAGGGTGTGTGAGTTGTG
>JAMXMO010000239.1:0-10747 GCA_030347555.1 Lablab purpureus
TGATGAGTCATTATTTTCCCTTATTTTTTTACCTTTACGTACTTGTTTTCATCTCTAATTTGTGCTTAATTGTTTATATTTTGTACTAATTTCTATTAGGGCTATATTTGGAACAAAAATTCATATTTTAATTAATTTGGATTTTTAAGTTTAATTATTCCAATTTTTTTCAGGGCAGTTTAAAATTATTTTGGGCTTGGAATTAATTCATGGACTTCAAGAGGAGCTGCCACGTCATAACTTGGACCAGAATTGTTTCTGCGGATTTTGGGCCCAATGGATCTAGGGTTTCGTGCCTATGCAATGCAGCTATAAATAGGGCAGCTGAGGGAGAGCGGAGAAGACACACAGATACAGCACGGAGAAAGACGGCAACAGTAGTAGGAATTAGGATTTCTTTTACGTTTTGCCTTGTGGCGGCAGCAGCAGATATTTTTAGGGTTTACGTTTTGGCTACTGTTCCAGTTTCCCGTTTTCTATTTCAATTTCGTTTATCAATTTCGTTTTTCAATTTCGTTTATCAATTTCGTTTATCAATTCCGTTTTCTGCTTTCAATTTCGTTTTCTGCTTCCAACTTCGTTTCTGCTTTTAATTTCGTTTTACGTTTCCAATTTCGTTTCTGCTTTCAATTTCGTTTTACGTTTTACGTTTTCTATTTTACGTTTTCTATTTTACGTTTACGTTTTCTGAATTTATGGAAGACTAAAACCCCAGGGTAGGGCTCTTGGGCATACTGCACTCATCGATTGAGGTTTTTGTGCGTTTTATGGTTTCAGTACGTTTGATTCTCCATTGTGAAGTCTCTATTACGGAGGATGCTTAATCCCTCGGAGGGAGACCTTACAAGGTTCACGTTTGCTTAATTCGTGTAGGGAAGTCTTGGGTTAACTTTCGCTTAGTTGGTTAATCTAGACGGAACAAGGATTAAACGGACTGATAATCTGTTGTGAGCCAAGGATGTCAGAGATGCATTGTGTTCAAGAGTCTTGCCTATTTTAATTACTGAAATTAATTTGTTATTTATCTGCTTTATTTTAATTAACTGTTATCAGTTCAAAACCCCCCTATTGCATGATTTAATCTTTTGACAGTGAAAATTGGTCCTTGAGAGAGACGACCTAGGAGTCACTTCTTCTAGTACTACATTTAATTGTTTTTTATTTGACCGAGTACGACATCGATCAAATTTGGCGCCGTGCTTAGGGGACCAACGTTTCGTCCAAAGGTTATGTTTTGCGTTTTGTGTTCTTTGCGTGTTGTGTTTTGTTGAAATTCGTAATTTTTTTTTTTTTTTTTTTTTGTAGTGTTGTTAAGTGTTGCATTGCAGGTGTAGCAAAAGAAACAAGGGAATTTGGAATTGAGGAGCTGCAGGTTTAAGCCCAAACCAGAATTGAGTAACCCGATTTTTTCCAATTTTCGTTTTAATAGCTAGACTTGTTATTTTCATTTGAATTTTTGTGTGCACATTTATTTTAATCCATATTTTATTTGAAAAATACCAGAAGCACATATAGTGGTTCCGATTTTTGATAACCGAAAACTGTTTTTTTTCGAAAACTTCAAACAGCCATAACTTTTGCCTCGGTTATCAGAATTGGACGTATTATATATGCATTTGGGGTAGAAAAATGAGATCTACGTGATGGCCAATTCGCAAAGCGGATTGGGCTGAGTAAATCTCCCAAAAAAGACCGTTTACTATTTTATTTTTATTTTTGAAGTTTTATTGCCCTTATTTTTCATACTCTCTGGTCCTGGTTCACATAGCTATCCTTTGAGTTCTGCTTTCAATTTTTGCGTACTGTCTTTTCATGATTTTAGGGTGTTACTCACAAAATTTCAGATTATTTGGACTTCGTTTGAGTATAGTTCCAGATTTACCCCTCCCTCTGTTTGTTTATGTGTGAATTGCTTGACAGTGCATGTCTAGAAAGGTTCAGGCTAGGAAAGACTTGGTACTTAAGCGGTTCCATTTGTGACCCACCTCTCTTTCCTGGGAACCTGCCTGGTGCACTTGTTCACAGTTTACCATTATTAAATTGTCAGAGGGGTGAACTACAGCTGTACGATCCCGAATTGCATGGTAGTGCATGACTAGAACAAACCCAGGACAGTTACAACCCTTTAATCCTGAAATAGATAGGACCTTTCATAGATTAGTTAGGCATTCTAGGAATTTGTCTTTAGATTCTATATCATTACATACAATTAGTTTAAGTAGTTCTGAGCATTCTCCCTCTGTATCTGCGAATTTTAATTCTGTGCTCGCTGATTCTGATTCTAATTTCGATTCTGATCCTGATCCCGCTGACTTTCACACTGAGAATATTATGGCTCAACCTCCACCTCGTGAGAGGACTCTTAGGGAGCTGGCGGCACCTGATTTCACTTACGAAAGCTTGTGCATTCAGTATCCTGAGGACGATTCATATGTTCTAAAGACTGGATTAATACATTTCTTTGCCCAGGTTTCACGGTCTTGCAGGGGAATGTCCGCACAAACATCTGAAGGAGTTCCATATAGTCTGTTCTTCCATGAAGCCGCAAGATGTTTTACAAGATCACATCTTTTTGAAGGCATTTCCACACTCTCCGGAAGGTCTTTGCTAAAGGCGGTTGTCTTGCCTTGCGCCCGGATCCATCACTAGTTGGGACGACCTTAAGAGAGCGTTCTGAATAAATTCTTCCCTGCCTCTAGGACAACAGCGATCAGAAAAGATATTTCGGGGATCCGACAGATGAGTGGAGAGACCTTGTACGAGTTTTGGGAGAGATTTAAAAAATTATGTGCAAAGTTGTCCCCACCATCAGATTCCGAACAGCTCTTGTTACGAGTATTTTTATGAGGGCCTTAATAGTATGGAGAGGAGTATGATTGACGCTGCCGGTGGAGGAGCTCTTGGTGATATGACCCTGTAGAGGCTAGAAACTTGATTGAAAAAATGGCCTCCAATTCTCGGCAATTCGGTGGTAGAAACGATGCTATTGTTCTCGGGGAATTCATGATATGCCTGCTGGCTGATTCTTCTTCATCTACGGATAGGAAGCTTGATGCCTTGGTCGGTTTGGTCACTCGGCTTGCCATGAACCAAAAATCCGCACCTACATCCGTGGCAAGGGTTTGCGGAATTTGCACATCAATTGACCATTATACGGATCGGTGTCCATCGGTCACGGCAACCTTCCGATGTTCACGCTCCTCAAGCCTATCTTGCAAACATTTACAATAACGAGCGACGGCAACAACAAAATTATGATCCGTCCGAGTAATAGATATAACCCAGGATGGAGGAATCATCCCAACCTTAGATGGTCTCCGCGGCAGCAACAACATTACGCACCACCATTTCGAGTTCTGCTGGTCCGGTCCAAGCGGACCTTATGTGCCTCCACCGAGTACAACAATATCACGAGCGGCGAGAATGAAGTTTACGCACCACCACCACCTCCTCAATCTTCCACTTCGAACCTTCATTGGAGGAGTTAGTGAGGCGGATGACTATGCAAAATATGCAATTCCAGCAAGAGACCAGAGCTTCCATCCAGAGCTTAACAAATCAGATGGGGCAGATGGCTACTCAACTCAATCAGGCACAGTCACAAAATTCAGATAGATTGCCTTCTCAAACTGTGCAGAATCCGAAAAATGTTAGTGCTATCACATTGAGATCGGGCAAGCAGATTCACATACCTGTTGCGGTACCTTCATCTGTTTCGCGAGCACCTTCATCTGTTTACTGCAGTACCTTCATCCGCTCTGCGGTACCTTTACCTGCTTCGCAGCACCTTCATCTGTTTCTGCAGTACCTTCATCCGCTTCTGCAGTACCTTTACCTGCTTCTGCAGTACCTTCATCAGCTTCTGCAGTACCTTCACCTGTGCCTGCACCTAAGCAAAGTAATGAAAAACCAGTTGGTGCCGGAATTTTCAAGCGGTGGACCCTCTTCCACCACCGGTTCGATTCTAGCTGACCACCTCCTATCCCTCTTCCATTTCCTCCCAAAGTGATTCCAAGCAAAAAGATGGAAGAAGCTGGATAAGGAGATCTTGGAGACCTTCGGGAAAGTAGAGGTCAACATACCTCTACTTGATGCCATTAAGCAAATCCCAAGATATGCAAAATTCCTGAAGGAGCTGTGCACTCATAAGAGGAAACTGAAGGGCAATGAGAGAATCAGCATGGGCAGAAATGTATCTGCTTTGATAGGTAAATCTGTTCCGCACATTCCTGAAAAATGTAAGGACCCAGGTACTTTCTGCATACCTTGTGTTATTGGGAATAGTAAATTTGAAAATGCCATGCTTGATTTAGGTGCTTCTATAAATGTCATGCCTCTGTCTATATTTAAATCTCTGTCTCTTGGACCTCTACAACCTACGGGTGTGGTCATACAGTTGGCAAATAGAAGTGTTGCCCACCCTACAGGTTTCATTGAGGATGTGTTAGTTCGGGTTGGTGAACTCATTTTTCCTGCTGATTTCTATGTGCTTGAAATGGAGGACGGATTCTCCCGTGGGTCTGTACCAATCATTTTTGGCAGACCATTTTTGAAAACAGCCCGAACTAAGATTGATGTGCATGCTGGTACATTGTCCATGGAATTTGGTGATAGTATTGTCCATTTTAATATTCTTGATGCCATGAGACATCCATCTGAGGATCATTCTGTTTTTCGTGCTGAGATACTTGATGCTGTTGTTGATGAGTATGTTTCTGATTTTCATTCTTTGCATGATAAGGAACATTATTTTCTATCTGATCTGCATACTTCTCTCAATAGCACTGAATCTGAGTATGTTTCTGAATCGGTTTCTGAGTTTGCGCTTTGTTCTGATGTGTTGGGTATTGTACCTGCACCTCTTGGTCTTAATTCTTTAGAGTCAGAATGCGCTAACCATGCTGCGGGAAGTACACATGAATCGACTTGCGGGTTGAGGTACATCTTTGTGGAACCCTTAGTTCCTTCTACTTGTTCGACCATCTTCCATTCCGAGTTGAAACCTTTGCCGAGAAAACCTCAAGTATGCCTACTTGGAGGATGATCGGAAGCTACCGGTGATTATTTCCACCTCCCTTGATGCTGTTCAAGAGGTGAGGTTGTTGCATGTTCTAAAAAAGCATAAGAAAGCCATCGGTTGGACCCTGGCAGACATTCCTGGTATCAGCCCATCCACATGTATGCACAGGATACTCTTAGAGGATGGAGCTAAGCCAGTGAGGCAGCCGCAGAGGCGACTCAACCCTGTCATTTTGGACGTAGTAAAGAAGGAGGTGACCAAGCTTCTTCAGGCTGGGATCATTTATCCTATATCAGATAGTCAGTGGGTGAGTCCAGTCCAGGTGGTCCCCAAGAAGACGGGCCTCACTGTTGTGAAAAATGAGAAGAATGAGCTCATTCCTACTAGAGTGCAAAACAGTTGGAGAGTCTGCATTGACTACCGCAGGCTGAATCAAGCAACGCGGAAAGATCATTTTCCGTTGCCCTTCATTGATCAGATGCTTGAGCGTCTGGCAGGTAAATCTCACTACTGCTTTCTTGATGGTTTCTCTGGTTATTTCCAAATCCATATTGCTCCTGAGGATCAAGAGAAAACCACATTCACCTGCCCCTTTGGCACTTTTGCCTATAGGAGGATGCCCTTTGGCTTATGCAATGCCCCTGGCACATTCCAGCGGTGCATGCTTAGTATCTTTTCTGATTTTCTTGAAAATTGCATAGAGGTGTTTATGGATGATTTTACTGTTCACGGATCATCTTTTGATACATGCTTAGATAATTTGGACAGAGTGCTTAATAGATGTATTGAAGCCGATCTTGTTCGAACTTTGAAAAATGTCACTTCATGGTAGAACACGGTATAGTTTTAGGGCATATTATTTCTAGTAAGGGCATAGAAGTAGATCCTGCAAAAATATCTGTTATTTCACAATTGCCTTACCCCTCTTGCGTGCGAGAGGTGCGATCTTTTCTTGGCCATGCAGGTTTCTACAGACACTTCATCAAAGATTTCAGTAAGAAGGCCCTTCCACTGTCCAACCTGCTCCAGAAGGATGTTGACTTTGTTTTTAACGACAGGTGTAAACAGGCTTATGATTGCCTCAAGGAAGCATTGACCACCACTCCAATCATTCAGGCACCGGATTGGACACTCCCATTCGAGCTGATGTGTGATGCATCCAATTATGCATTGGGAGCTGTCCTGGCACAGAGGGTTGACAAGTTGCCTCGGGTGATATACTATGCTTCCAGGACTTTGGATGCTGCTCAAGCAAACTACACCACTACAGAAAAAGAGCTGCTTGCTATTGTTTTCGCTCTTGATAAATTTAGATCATATTTGCTTGGTTCTCGTGTTATTGTTTATACTGACCATGCAGCTCTGAAGTACCTGCTAAAAAAGGCTGAGTCAAAGCCTAGATTGATCAGGTGGATGCTCTGGCTCCAAGAATTTGATCTGGACATCCGTGACGGGAGTGGAGCACGGAATTTGGTAGCGAGACCATCTCGGCGAGGATTGAAAGAGGCGAGGATAATCTTGACGTCTTGCCCATCCAGGATAATTTTCACGATGAACATTTGCTCACTTTTTCTTCTGTTTCTTCTGTTTCTACCACCCCTTGGTTTGCAAATATTGTTAATTTTTAGTTGCTTCTGTTTTCCTCCCTTAGCATCACGAGCTCAAATTGATAAAATTAAGAGTGATGCTAAGCATTATATTTGGGATGACCCCTATTTGTGGAAGATATGTAGCGACCAGGTAATCAGGAGATGTATTCCAGATCATGAGACTGACTCGGTCCTGCAGTTTTGTCACTCTTCTGCACCAGGTGGCCATCTAGGCATTCAGAGAACAGCTCGCAAAGTGCTCGATTGTGGTTTATATTGGCCCACCATCTTCAAAGATGCGTGGAAGATTTGTAGCACTTGTGAGCAGTGTCAGCAAGCAGGAGGATCCCTTACATGGAGACAGCAGATGCCTCAGCAACCCATGTTGTTCTGTGAGGTGTTTGATGTCTGGGGTATTGATTTCATGGGTCCCTTTCCTGTTTCTTTTGGTTTTTCCTACATTCTTGTAGCTGTTGACTATGTTTCCAAATGGGTGGAAGCCAAAGCCACCGGGACTAATGATGCTCGGGTTGTTGTGGATTTTGTTAGATCTCACCTATTTTGCGGGTTTGGAGTACCCAGAGCCATTGTTAGTGATCAAGGTACCCATTTACTGTAGCAGATCTATGCGAGGCTTTGCTCAAGAAGTATGGGGTGGTGCACAGAATTTCTACACCCTACCACCCCCAAACCAACGGGCAAGCCGAAATTTCAAACAGGGAGATCAAGAGAATCTTAGAGAAGATTGTCCAGCCCAACAGAAAAGACTGGAGTAACAGGTTGGATGATGCTCTTTGGGCCCATAGGACTGCCTACAAAGCACCCATAGGGATGTCTCCTTATCGGGTTGTCTTTGGTAAAGCATGTCATTTACCTGTTGAGATTGAGCATCGGGCCTACTGGGCTGTGAAGAGTTGCAATTTCTCCATAGATCAAGCTGGTGAGGAAAGGCGGTTGCAACTAAATGAGCTTGATGAGATCCGCTTAGAAGCCTACGAGAATTCGAAATTCTACAAGGAAAAAACCAAGAAGTTCCATGACGACTTGATAGCTAGAAAGGATTTCATGGTTGGCGAGAAAGTTACGTTATACAATTCTCGATTAGGAATCATGGGTGGTAAGTTACGATCAAAGTGGATTGGACCTTTTGTTGTTACTAATGTTTATCCTTATGGTACAGTTGAGATCAAAAGTGAATCCACGAGATAAGAGCTTTAAGGTCAACGGGCACCGTTTGAAGCCCTTCCTCAGCAATCCTTCTCTGTTGGATGCTGTTGTGGAGGAGATATCTCTGCTTGACCCTGCTTATCTCCCACCATGACTAAGGGAGTTTTCTTTTTCCTTCTCCCTCTTTACTTTTTATTGCACTTGTCCAGATCTATTGATTGTTCTGATTTCTCTGATCTTCTGTTTGTGCCACATTGGGACAATGTGTAGTTTAAGTGTGGGGGGGAGACTGTTCTTTGTTTACGTTTTTCTTGTTGTTTATTTTTGTTAGTTTAAGTCTTTGTCATGTTTACAGTTTCGCATATTTCCTTTTGATTTTTGGGTTTTGTTTAGGTTGTAGGCTCTTACTTCACTCTTGGATACGAGTTACTTGATGCTTGTATGGATTGAAATTCTTACTTTTCTCTGCTTGGAACGATGATTATGAGGCTTGAGAGGCTGATTTAATTGTGAGAAATTATACCATGTGCGAGGATTTGGGCCACTATTTTTTCTTTCTGTCTTGTGTGTTATGCCTCTTGATTGCTTGCACAGTTGCCTTGTCTTGACTCTGTTTGATACTTCTTGGTTCACATGCATGTTTGGATATGATTAAGGCATTTGTTCTCATAAGCCCCTGGCCAATTAAGCTTACCCTGAATTAATTCCTTTGTTAACCCCTGTTGAGCCTGCATTCCCCTTCTTTGTTTGAAGCTCATTACAAGCCTTATGTGAAAAACCTATGATTACCTTAACCTTAGGGAATTTTGGAGCTTTGGAATCGTTTTGGGAATAAGTTCTTGAATAAGTGTGGGGGTGTCTCATTGGTTATTTTATTCCGGCTAGTTGGTTCTTTTCTGCTGTACATATCTCAACGTTCGATGATATATTGTTTATTCATTGCAAAAAAAAAAAAAAAAAAAAAAAAAAAAAAAAAAAGAGAAAAGAAAAGAAGAAAAAGTAGTTTTGTTTGAGGCAAAGGAAAAAGAATGGTGTTAGAGGTTTATTAGAAGTTTTTGGGTTTGCTCTTATGCTTATTTCTCACTTATTCCCCATTGCTCCTCTAGTTCCTCTGGTTCGTAGCTACTTATCCTATGTTTTATCCTCTACCCTGTCCTTGGCCACATTACAACCCTGGAAAGACCTTATGATCCTTATGTGCATGTTTATTAGGTGTTGATTTTAGAGGCTTGCCAAGTCTATCTGCTGCTTGTTTTTCATGAGTGCTTTGAGAGTATACAGATTACCTAAACGCTTGAGAGATACAGTGATATAGTGCATCTTGTGAGATTTTGTTGCTTTTAATTCACCTCTTGATGCTTGATTGATTGTCTTACCATGTTTTGACTTGTTTGGATGATTTCCATAAGTGTTTAGTTTCTCCGATTCTTTGTGTGTTGGATGTAGTTTACTCCCTTTCTTTTCCAGGATTCATTTAGGAGTGTGTAAATCTGTTTGTTTTCTTGTGTGTCTTCTTGTTTACGTTTCTTCCTATTGCGTCGCTCTCTTTGATATCTTTGGAGTTGTTCCTTGCTTTAAAATTTTGATTTTGCCCAGGAGTGCAAAAGGATAAGTGTGGGGGTATTTGATGAGTCATTATTTTCCCTTATTTTCTTACCTTTACGTACTTGTTTTCATCTCTAATTTGTGCTTAATTGTTTATATTTTGTACTAATTTCTATTAGGGCTATATTTGGAACAAAAATTCATATTTTAATTAATTTGGATTTTTAAGTTTAATTATTCCAATTTTTTTCAGGGCAGTTTAAAATTATTTTGGGCTTGGAATTAATTCATGGACTTCAAGAGGAGCTGCCACGTCATAACTTGGACCAGAATTGTTTCTGCGGATTTTGGGCCCAATGGATCTAGGGTTTCGTGCCTATGCAATGCAGCTATAAATAGGGCAGCTGAGGGAGAGCGGAGCAGACACACAGATACAGCACGGAGAAAGACGGCAACAGTAGTAGGAATTAGGGTTTCTTTTACGTTTTGCCTTGTGGCGGCAGCAGCAGATATTTTTAGGGTTTACGTTTTGGCTTCTGTTCCAGTTTCCCGTTTTCTATTTCAATTTCGTTTATCAATTTCGTTTTTCAATTTCGTTTATCAATTTCGTTTATCAATTCCGTTTTCTGCTTTCAATTTCGTTTTCTGCTTCCAACTTCGTTTCTGCTTTTAATTTCGTTTTACGTTTCCAATTTCGTTTCTGCTTTCAATTTCGTTTTACGTTTTACGTTTTCTATTTTACGTTTTCTATTTTACGTTTACGTTTTCTGAATTTATGGAAGACTAAAACCCCAGGGTAGGGCTCTTGGGCATACTGCACTCACTGATTGAGGTTTTTGTGCGTTTTATGGTTTCGTACGTTTGATTCTCCATTGTGAAGTCTCTATTCTGGAGGATGCTTAATCCCTCGGAGGGAGACCTTACAAGGTTCACGTTTGCTTAATTCGTG
This sequence comes from Lablab purpureus, assembly GCA_030347555.1. Lineage (NCBI taxonomy): Eukaryota > Viridiplantae > Streptophyta > Magnoliopsida > Fabales > Fabaceae > Lablab > Lablab purpureus. Next base: position 10,271 of record JAMXMO010000239.1, read on the forward strand.
TAGGGAAGTCTTGGGTTAACTTTCGCTTAGTTGGTTAATCTAGGCGGAACAAGGATTAAACGGATCGATAATCTGTTGTGAGCCAAGGATGTCGGAGATGCATTGTGTTCAAGAGTCTTGCCTATTTTAATTACTGAAATTAATTTGTTATTTATCCGCTTTATTTTAATTAAGCGTTATCGGTTCAAAACCCCCTATTGCATGATTTAATCTTTTGACGGTGAAAATTGGTCCTTGAGAGAGACGACCTAGGAGTCACTTCTTCTAGTACTACATTTAATTGTTTTTTATTTGACCGAGTACGACATCGATCAACAGTTTTTCCAAATGGTTCATGTTAATATGTGCAGCTCTCCTATGCCAAAGCCATGAACTATCTTCCTTAGACATGAGGACATGTAAAATTAGTTGCACACATATGATCAAGATCAAGCATATAAATGTTTTCAATTCTCTTGCCTAACATGCAGATTTTAT
>JAMXMO010000250.1:0-50001 GCA_030347555.1 Lablab purpureus
CTCTTTTCAGTGCGTACTTTTGTTTTATGCAAAAGAACTCAATTTTTGGTAATTTTGATATTTATGTTTTATTTTCGATACGTACTTTTGTTTTATGCGAAAGAACTCAATTTTTTGTAATTTCGCAATTTATGTGTTATTTTGGATCCCTACTTTTGCTTTACAAAAAGAACTCAATTATTAGTAATTTGGATATTTATATTCTCTTTTCGATCGTACTTTTGTTTTATGCAAAAGAACTCAATTTTTGTAATTTCAAAATTTATATTTTATTTTGGATCCCTACTTTTGTTTTACAAAAAGAACTCAATTTTTGGTAATTTTGATATTTATACTTTATTCTCGATACGTACTTTTGTTTTATGCGAAAGAACTCAATTTTTTGTAAATTCGCAATTTATATTTTATTTTGGATCCCTACTTTTGCTTTACAAAAAGAACTCAATTTTTAGTAATTTGGATATTTATATTCTCTTTTCGATTCGTACTTTTGTTTTGTGCAAAAGAACTCAATTTTTAGTAATTTGGATATTTATATTCTCTTTTCGATCCCTACTTTTGTTTTACAAAAAAAACTCAATATTTGGTAATTTGGATATTTATATTTTATTCCCGATCACGTACTTTTGTTTTATGCGAAAGAACTCAATTTTATGTAATTTCGCAATTTATATTTTATTTTGGATCCAGTACTTTTGCTTTACAAAAAGAACTCAATTTTTTATAATTTGGATATTTATATTCTCTTTTCAGTGCGTACTTTTGTTTTATGCAAAAGAACTCAATTTTTGGTAATTTTGATATTTATGTTTTATTTTCGATACGTACTTTTGTTTTATGCGAAAGAACTTAATTTTTTGTAATTTCGCAATTTATATGTTATTTTGGTTCCCTACTTTTGCTATACAAAAAGAACTCAATTTTTAGTAATTTGGATTTTTATATTCTCTTTTCGATCGTACTTTTGTTTTATGCAAAAGAACTCAATTTTTTGTAATTTCAAAATTTATATTTTATTTTGGATCCCTACTTTTGTTTTACAAAAAGAACTCAATTTTTGGTAATTTTGATATTTATACTTTATTCTCGATACGTACTTTTGTTTTATGCGAAAGAACTCAATTTTTTGTAAATTCGCAATTTATATTTTATTTTAGATCCCTACTTTTGCTTTACAAAAAGAACTCAATTTTTAGTAATTTGGATATTTATATTCTCTTTTGGATCCGTACTTTTGTTTTATGCAAAAGAACTCCATTTTTTGAAATTTCGCAATTTATATTTTATTTTGGATCGCTACTTTTGCTTTACAAAAAGAAATCAATTTTTATTAATTTGGATATTTATATTTTCTCTTCAATCCGTACTTTTGTTTTATGCAAAAGAACTCAATTTTTTGTAATTTCAAAATTTGTACTTTATTTTGGATCCCTACTTTTGTTTTACAAAAAGCACTCAATTTTTGGTAATTTGGATATTTATACTTTATTCTCGATACGTACTTTTGTTTTATGCGAAAGAACTGAATTTTTTGTAATTTCGCAATTTATATTTTATTTTGGATCCGTACTTTTGCTTTACAAAAAGAACTCAATTTTTATAATTTGGATATTTATATTCTCTTTTCAGTCATGTACTTTTGTTTTATGCAAAAGAACTCAATTTTTGGTAATTTTGATATTTATGTTTTATTTTCAATACGTACTTTTGTTTTATGCGAAAGAACTCAATTTTTTGTAATTTCGCAATTTATATGTTATTTTGGATCCCTACTTTTGCTTTACAAAAAGAACTAAATTTTTAGTAATTTGGATATTTATATTCTCTTTTCGATCGTACTTTTGTTTTATGCAAAAGAACTCAATTTTTCGTAATTTCAAAATTTATATTTTATTTTGGATCCCTACTTTTGTTTTACAAAAAGAACTCAATTTTTGGTAATTTTGATATTTATACTTTATTCTCGATACGTACTTTTGTTTTATGCGAAAGAACTCAATTTTTTGTAAATTCGCAATTTATATTTTATTTTGGATCCCTACTTTTGCTTTACAAAAAGAACTCAATTTTAGTAATTTGGATATTTATATTCTCTTTTCGATTCGTACTTTTGTTTTGTGCAAAAGAACTCAATTTTCAGTAATTTGGATATTTATATTCTCTTTTCGATCCCTACTTTTGTTTTACAAAAAAAACTCAATATTTGGTAATTTGGATATTTATATTTTATTCCCGATACGTACTTTTGTTTTATGCGAAAGAACTCAATTTTATGTAATTTCGCAATTTATATTTTATTTTGGATCCCTACTTTTGCTTTACAAAAAGAACTCAATTTTTAGTAATTTGGATATTTATATTCTCTTTTCGATCCGTACTTTTGTTTTATGCAAAAGAACTCAATTTTTTGTAATTTCAAAATTTATACTTTATTTTGGATCCCTACTTTTGTTTTACAAAAAGAACTCAATTTTTAGTAATTTGGATATTTATGTTTTATTTTCGATACGTACTTTTGTTTTATGCGAAAGAACTCAATTTTTGGTAATTTTGCAATTTATATTTTATTTTGGATCCCTACTTTTGCTTTACAAAAAGAACTCAATTTTTAGTAATTTGGGTATTTATATCCCCTTTTCGATGCGTACCTTTGTTTTATGCAAAAGAACTCAATTTTTGGTGATTTGGTAATTTGGATATTTATGTTTTATTTTCAATACGTACTTTTGTTTTATGCGAAAGAAATCAATTTTTGGTAATTTTGCAATTTATATTTTAATTTGGATCCCTACTTTTCCTTTACAAAAAGAACTCAATTTTTAGTAATTTGGATATTTATATTCTCTTTTCGATCCGTACTTTTGTTTTATGCAAAAGAACTCAATTTTTTGTAGTTTCAAAATTTATATTTTATTTTGGATCCCTACTTTTGTTTTACAGAAAGAACTCAATTTTTGGTAATTTGGATATTTATATTTTATTCTCGATACGTACTTTTGTTTGATGCGAAAGAACTCAACTTTTTGTAATTTCGCAGTTTATATTTTATTTTGGATCCCTACTTTTGCTTTACAAAAGGAACTCAATTTTTAGTAATTTCGATATTTATATTCTCTTTTCGATCCGTACTTTAGTTTTATGCAAAAGAACTCAATTTTTTGTAATTTCAAAATTTATATTTTCTTTTGAATCCCTACTTTTGTTTTACAAAAAGAACTCAATTTTTGGTAATTTGGATAGTTATATTTTATTCTCGATACGTACTTTTGTTTTATGCGAAAGAACTCAATTTTTGGTAATTTTGCACTTTATATTTTATTTTTGATCCCTACTTTTGCTTTACAAAAAGAACTCAATTTTTGGTAGTTTGGATATTTATATTCTCTTTTCGATCCGTACTTTTGTTTTATACAAAAGAACTCAATTTTTTGTAATTTCAAAATTTATATGTTATTTTGGATCCCTACTTTTGTTTTACAAAAAGAACTCAATTTTTGGTAATTTGGATATTTATATTTTATTCTCGATACGTACTTTTGTTTTATGCGAAAGAACTCAATTTTTTGTAATTTCGCAATTTATATTTTATTTTGGATGCCTACTTTTGCTTTAGAAAAAAAACGCAATTTTTAGTAATTTGGATATTTATATTCTCTTTTCGATCCGTACTTTTGTTTTATGCAAAAGAACTCAATTTTTTGTAATTTAAAATTTATATATTATTTTGGTTCCCTACTTTTGTTTTACAAAAAGAACTCAATTTTTGGTAATTTGGATATTTATATTTTATTCTCGATACGTACTTTTGTTTGATGCGAAAGAACTCAACTTTTTGTAATTTCGCAGTTTATATTTTATTTTGGATCCCTACTTTTGCTTTACAAAAGGAACTCAATTTTTAGTAATTTGGATATTTATATTCTCATTTCGATTCGTACTTTTGTTTTATGCAAAAGAACTCAATTTTTTGTAATTTCAAAATTTATATTTTCTTTTGGATCCCTACTTTTGTTTTACAAAAAAAACTCAATTTTTGGTAATTTGGATAGTTATATTTTATTCTCGATACGTACTTTTGTTTGATGCGAAAGAACTCAATTTTTTGTAATTTCGCAATTTATATTTTATTTTGGATCCCTACTTTTTCTTTACAAAAGGAACTCAATTTTTGGTAGTTTGGATATTTATATTCTCATTTCGATCCGTACTTTTGTTTTATGCAAAAGAACTCAATTTTTTGTAATTTCAAAATTTATATTTTATTTTGGATCCCTACTTTTGTTTTACAAAAAGAACTCAATTTTTGGTAATTTGGATATTTATATTTTATTCTCGATACGTACTTTTGTTTGATGCGAAAGAACTCAACTTTTTGTAATTTCGCAGTTTATATTTTATTTTGGATCCCTACTTTTGCTTTACAAAAGGAACTCAATTTTTAGTAATTTGGATATTTATATTCTCTTTTCGATCCATACTTTAGTTTTATGCAAAAGAACTCAATTTTTTGTAATTTCAAAATTTACATTTTCTTTTGGATCCCTACTTTTGTTTTACAAAAAGAACTCAATTTTTGGTAATTTGGATAGTTATATTTTATTCTTGATACGTACTTTTGTTTTATGCGCAAGAACTCAATTTTTGGTAATTTTGCAATTTATATTTTATTTTTGATCCCTACTTTTGCTTTACAAAAAGAACTCAATTTTTGGTAGTTTGGATATTTATATTCTCTTTTCGATCCGTACTTTTGTTTTATGCAAAAGAACTCAATTTTTTGTAATTTCAAAATTTATATTTTATTTTGGATCCCTACTTTTGCTTTACAAAAAGAACTCAATTTTTAGTAATTTGGATATTTATATTCTCTTTTTGATCCGTACTTTTTTTTTATGCAAAAGAAGTCAATTTTTGGTAATTTGGATATTTATATTTTATTCTCGATACATACTTTTGTTTTATGCGAAAGAACTCAATTTTTTGTAATTTCGCAATTTATATTTTATTTTGGATCCCTACTTTTGCTTTAGAAAAAAAACGCTATTTTTAGTAATTTGGATATTTATATTCTCTTTTCGATCGTACTTTTGTTTTATGCAAAAGAACTCAATTTTTTGTAATTTCGAAATTTATATTCTATTTTGGATCCCTAGTTTTGTTTTACAAAAAGAACTCAATTTTTGGTAATTTGGATATTTATATTTTATTCTCGATACGTACTTTTGTTTTATGTGAAAGAACTCAATTTTTTGTAATTTCGCAATTTATATTTTATTTTGGATCCCTACTTTCGCTTTAGAAAAAAAACGCAATTTTTAGTAATTTGGATATTTATATTCTCTTTTCGATCCGTACTTTTGATTTATGCAAAAGAACTCAATTTTTTGTAATTTAAAATTTATATATTATTTTGGTTCCCTACTTTTGTTTTACAAAAAGAACTCAATTTTTGGTAATTTGGATAGTTATATTTTATTCTCGATACGTACTTTTGTTTTATGCGAAAGATATCAATTTTTTGTAATTTCGGAATTTATATTTTATTTTGGATCCCTACTTTTGCTTTACAAAAAGAACTCAATTTTTAGTAATTTGGATATTTATATTCTCTTTTCGATCCGTACTTTTGTTTTATGCAAAAGAACTCAATTTTTTGTAATTTCAAAATTTATATTTTCTTTTGGATCCCTACTTTTGTTTTACAAAAAGAACTCAATTTTTCGTAATTTGGATATTTATACTTTATTCTCGATACGTACTTTTGTTTTATGGGAAAGAACTCAATTTTTTGTAATTTCGCAATTTATATTTTATTTTGGATCCCTATTTTTGCTTTAGAAAAAGAACCCAATTTTTAGTAATTTGGATATTTATATTCTCTTTTCGATGCGTACTTTTGTTTTATGCAAAAGAACTCAATTTTTTGTAATTTCAAAATTTATATTTTATTTTGGATCCCTACTTTTGTTTTACAAAAAGAACTCAATTTTTGGTAATTTCGATAGTTATATTTTATTCTCGATACGTACTTTTGTTTTATGCGAAAGAACTCAATTTTTGGTAATTTTGCAATTTATATTTTATTTTTGATCCCTACTTTTGCTTTACAAAAAGAACTCAATTTTTGGTAGTTTGGATATTTATATTCTCTTTTCGATCCGTACTTTTGTTTTATGCAAAAGAACTCAATTTTTTGTAATTTAAAAATTTATATTTTGTTTTGGATCCCTACTTTTGTTTTACAAAAAGAACTCAATTTTTGGTAATTTGGATATTTATATTTTATTCTCGATACGTACTTTTGTTTGATGCGAAAGAACTCAACTTTTTGTAATTTCACAGTTTATATTTTATTTTGGATCCCTACTTTTGCTTTACAAAAGGAACTCAATTTTTAGTAATTTGGATATTTATATTCTCTTTTCGATCCGTACTTTAGTTTTATGCAAAAGAACTCAATTTTTTGTAATTTCAAAATTTATATTTTCTTTTGGATCCCTACTTTTGTTTTACAAAAAGAACTCAATTTTTGGTTATTTGGATAGTTATATTTTATTCTCGATACGTACTTTTGTTTTATGCGAAACAACTCAATTTTTGGTAATTTTGCAATTTCTATTTTATTTTTGATCCCTACTTTTGCTTTACAAAAAGAACTCAATTTTTGGTAGTTTGGATATTTATATTCTCTTTTCGATCCGTACTTTTGTTTTATGCAAAAGAACTCAATTTTTTGTAATTTCAAAATTTATATTTTATTTTGGATCCCTACTTTTGTTTTACAAAAAGAACTCAATTTTTGGTAATTTCGATATTTATATTTTATTTTCGATCCGTACTTTTGTTTTATGCAAAAGAACTCAATTTTTGGTAATTTCGAAATTTATATTTTATTTTCGATCCCTACTTTTGTTTTACGAAAAGAACTCAATTTTTGGTAATTTGGATATTTATATTTTATTCTCGATACGTACTTTTGCTTTATGCAAAAGAACTCAATTTTTGTAATTTCGAAATTTATATTTTATTTTGGATCCCTACTTTTGTTTTATACAAAAGAACTCAATTTTTAGTAATTTGGATATTTATATTTTATTCTCGATCCATGTACTTTTGTGTTTTGATGCAAAAGAACTCAATTTTTTGTAATTTCAAAATTTATATTTTATTTTGGATCCCTACTTTTGTTTTACAAAAAGAACTCCATTTTTAGTAATTTGGATATTTATATTTTATTCTCGATATGTACTTTGGTTTTATGCAAAAGAACTCAATTTTTTGTAATTTCGAAATTTATATTTTATTTTGGATCCCTACTTTTGTTTTACAAAAGAACTCCATTTTTAGTAATTTGGATATTTATATTTTATTCTCGATATGTACTTTGGTTTTATGCAAAAGAACTCAATTTTTGTAATTTCAAAATTTATATTTTATTTTGGATCCCTACTTTTGTTTTACAAAAAGAACTCCATTTTTAGTAATTTGGATATTTATATTTTATTCTCGATATGTACTTTGGTTTTATGCAAAAGAACTCAATTTTTGTAATTTCGAAATTTATATTTTATTTTGGATCCCTACTTTTGTTTGACAAAAAGAACTCCATTTTTAGTAATTTGGATAGTTATATTTTATTCTCGATATGTACTTTGGTTTTATGCAAATGAACTCAATTTTTGTAATTTCGAAATTGATATTTTATTTTGCATCCCTACTTTTGTTTTACAAAAGAACTCCATGTTTAGTAATTTGGATATTTATATTTTATTCTCGATATGTACTTTGGTTTTATGCAAAAGAACTCAATTTTTTGTAATTTCGAAATTTATATTTTATTTTGGATCCCTACTTTTGTTTTACAAAAAGAACTCCATTTTTAGTAATTTGGATATTTATATTTTATTCTCGATATGTACTTTGGTTTTATGCAAAAGAACTCAATTTTTGTAATTTCGAAATTTATATTTTATTTTGGATCCCTACTTTTGTTTTACAAAAAGAACTCCATTTTTAGTAATTTGGATAGTTATATTTTATTCTCGATATGTACTTTGGTTTTATGCAAATGAACTCAATTTTTTGTAATTTCGAAATTTATATTTTATTTTGGATCCCTACTTTTGTTTTACAAAAGAACTCCATGTTTAGTAATTTGGATATTTATATTTTATTCTCGATATGTACTTTGGTTTTATGCAAAAGAACTCAATTTTTGTAATTTCGAAATTTATATTTTATTTTGGATCCCTACTTTTGTTTTACAAAAGAACTCCATTTTTAGTAATTTGGATATTTATATTTTATTCTCGATATGTACTTTGGTTTTATGCAAAAGAACTCAATTTTTTGTAATTTTGAAATTTATATTTTATTTTGGATCCCTACTTTTGTTTTACAAAAGAACTCCATTTTTAGTAATTTGGATATTTATATTTTATTCTCGATATGTACTTTGGTTTTATGCAAATGAACTCAATTTTTGTAATTTCGAAATTTATATTTTATTTTGGATCCCTACTTTTGTTTTACAAAAGAACTCCATTTTTAGTAATTTGGATATTTATATTTTATTCTCGATATGTACTTTGGTTTTATGCAAATGAACTCAATTTTTGTAATTTCGAAATTTATATTTTATTTTGGATCCCTACTTTTGTTTTACAAAAGAACTCCATTTTTAGTAATTTGGATATTTATATTTTATTCTCGATATGTACTTTGGTTTTATGCAAAAGAACTCAATTTTTGTAATTTCGAAATTTATATTTTATTTTGGATCCCTACTTTTGTTTGACAAAAAGAACTCCATTTTTAGTAATTTGGATATTTATATTTTATTCTCGATATGTACTTTGGTTTTATGCAAAAGAACTCAATTTTTTGTAATTTCGAAATTTATATTTTATTTTGGATCCCTACTTTTGTTTGACAAAAAGAACTCCATTTTTAGTAATTTGGATAGTTATATTTTATTCTCGATATGTACTTTGGTTTTATGCAAAAGAACTCAATTTTTGTAATTTCGAAATTTATATTTTATTTTGGATCCCTACTTTTGTTTTACAAAAAGAACTCCATTTTTAGTAATTTGGATATTTATATTTTATTCTCGATATGTACTTTGGTTTTATGCAAATGAACTCAATTTTTGTAATTTCGAAATTTATATTTTATTTTGGATCCCTACTTTTGTTTTACAAAAAGAACTCCATTTTTAGTAATTTGGATATTTATATTTTATTCTCGATATGTACTTTGGTTTTATGCAAATGAACTCAATTTTTGTAATTTCGAAATTTATATTTTATTTTGGATCCCTACTTTTGTTTTACAAAAAGAACTCCATTTTTAGTAATTTGGATAGTTATATTTTATTCTCGATATGTACTTTGGTTTTATGCAAAAGAACTCAATTTTTTGTAATTTCGAAATTTATATTTTATTTTGGATCCCTACTTTTGTTTTACAAAAGAACTCCATTTTTAGTAATTTGGATATTTATATTTTATTCTCGATATGTACTTTGGTTTTATGCAAAAGAACTCAATTTTTTGTAATTTCGAAATTTATATTTTATTTTGGATCCCTACTTTTGTTTTACAAAAAGAACTCCATTTTTAGTAATTTGGATAGTTATATTTTATTCTCGATATGTACTTTGGTTTTATGCAAATGAACTCAATTTTTTGTAATTTCGAAATTTATATTTTATTTTGGATCCCTACTTTTGTTTTACAAAAGAACTCCATGTTTAGTAATTTGGATATTTATATTTTATTCTCGATATGTACTTTGGTTTTATGCAAAAGAACTCAATTTTTTGTAATTTCGAAATTTATATTTTATTTTGGATCCCTACTTTTGTTTTACAAAAGAACTCCATTTTTAGTAATTTGGATATTTATATTTTATTCTCGATATGTACTTTGGTTTTATGCAAAAGAACTCAATTTTTTGTAATTTCGAAATTTATATTTTATTTTGGATCCCTACTTTTGTTTGACAAAAAGAACTCCATTTTTAGTAATTTGGATAGTTATATTTTATTCTCGATATGTACTTTGGTTTTATGCAAATGAACTCAATTTTTTGTAATTTCGAAATTGATATTTTATTTTGCATCCCTACTTTTGTTTTACAAAAAGAACTCCATGTTTAGTAATTTGGATATTTATATTTTATTCTCGATATGTACTTTGGTTTTATGCAAAAGAACTCAATTTTTGTAATTTCGAAATTTATATTTTATTTTGGATCCCTACTTTTGTTTTACAAAAGAACTCCATTTTTAGTAATTTGGATATTTATATTTTATTCTCGATATGTACTTTGGTTTTATGCAAAAGAACTCAATTTTTGTAATTTCGAAATTTATATTTTATTTTGGATCCCTACTTTTGTTTGACAAAAGAACTCCATTTTTAGTAATTTGGATAGTTATATTTTATTCTCGATATGTACTTTGGTTTTATGCAAATGAACTCAATTTTTGTAATTTCGAAATTTATATTTTATTTTGGATCCCTACTTTTCTTTTACAAAAAGAACTCCATTTTTAGTAATTTGGATAGTTATATTTTATTCTCGATATGTACTTTGGTTTTATGCAAAGAACTCAATTTTTGTAATTTCGAAATTTATATTTTATTTTGGATCCCTACTTTTGTTTTACAAAAAGAACTCCATTTTTAGTAATTTGGATATTTATATTTTATTCTCGATATGTACTTTGGTTTTATGCAAAAGAACTCACTTTTTGTAATTTTGAAATTTATATTTTATTTTGGATCCCTACTTTTGTTTGACAAAAGAACTCCATTTTTAGTAATTTGGATAGTTATATTTTATTCTCGATATGTACTTTGGTTTTATGCAAATGAACTCAATTTTTGTAATTTCGAAATTTATATTTTATTTTGGATCCCTACTTTTGTTTTACAAAAAGAACTCCATTTTTAGTAATTTGGATAGTTATATTTTATTCTCGATATGTACTTTGGTTTTATGCAAAAGAACTCAATTTTTGCTAATTTCGAAATTTATATTTTATTTTGGATCCCTACTTTTGTTTGACAAAAAGAACTCCATTTTTAGTAATTTGGATATTTATATTTTATTCTCGATATGTACTTTGGTTTTATGCAAATGAATTCAATTTTTGTAATTTCGAAATTGATATTTTATTTTGCATCCCTACTTTTGTTTTACAAAAAGAACTCCATGTTTAGTAATTTGGATATTTATATTTTATTCTCGATATGTACTTTGGTTTTATGCAAAAGAACTCAATTTTTGTAATTTCGAAATTTATATTTTATTTTGGATTCCTACTTTTGTTTTACAAAAGAACTCCGTTTTAGTAATTTGGATATTTATATTTTATTCTCGATATGTACTTTGGTTTTATGCAAAAGAACTTAATTTTTTGTAATTTCGAAATTTATATTTTATTTTGGATCCCTACTTTTGTTTTACAAAAAGAACTCCATTTTTAGTAATTTGGATATTTATATTTTATTCTCGATATGTACTTCGGTTTTATGAAAAAGAACTCAATTTTTTTATATTTTGAAATTTATATTTTATTTTGGATCCTTACTTTTGTTTGACAAAAGAACTCCATTTTTAGTAATTTGGATAGTTATATTTTATTCTCGATATGTACTTTGGTTTTATGCAAATGAATTCAATTTTTGTAATTTCGAAATTGATATTTTATTTTGCATCCCTACTTTTGTTTTACAAAAGAACTCCATGTTTAGTAATTTGGATATTTATATTTTGTTCTCAATATGTACTTTGGTTTTATGCAAATGAACTCAATTTTTTGTAATTTCGAAATTTATATTTTATTTTGGATTCCTACTTTTGTTTTACAAAAAGAACTCCATTTTTAGTAATTTCGATAGTTATATTTTATTCTCGATATGTACTTTGGTTTTATGCAAAAGAACTCAATTTTTTGTAATTTCGAAAGTTATATTTTATTTTGGATCCCTACTTTTGTTTTACAAAAAGAACTCCATTTTTAGTAATTTGGATAGTTATATTTTATTCTCGATATGTACTTTGGTTTTATGCAAATGAATTCAATTTTTTGTAATTTCGAAATTGATATTTTGTTTTGCATCCCTACTTTTGTTTTACAAAAAGAACTCCATGTTTAGTATTTTGGATATTTATATTTTATTCTCGATATGTACTTTGGTTTTATGCAAAAGAACTCAATTTTTTGTAATTTCGAAATTTATATTTTATTTTGGATCCCTACTTTTGTTTTACAAAAAGAACTCCATTTTTAGTAATTTGGATATTTATATTTTATTCTCGATATGTAGTTTGGTTTTATGCAAAAGAACTCACTTTTTTGAAATTTTGAAATTTATATTTTATTTTGGATCCCTACTTTTGTTTGACAAAAAGAACTCCATTTTTAGTAATTTGGATAGTTATATTTTATTCTCGATATGTACTTTGGTTTTATGCAAATGAACTCAATTTTTTGTAATTTCGAAATTTATATTTTATTTTGGATCCCTACTTTTGTTTTACAAAAAGAACTCCATTTTTAGTAATTTGGATAGTTATATTTTATTCTCGATATGTACTTTGGTTTTATGCAAAAGAACTCAATTTTTTCTAATTTCGAAATTTATATTTTATTTTGGATCCCTACTTTTGTTTTTCAAAAAGAACTCCATTTTTAGTAATTTGGATATTTATATTTTATTCTCGATATGTAGTTTGGTTTTATGCAAAAGAACTCACTTTTTTGAAATTTTGAAATTTATATTTTATTTTGGATCCCTACTTTTGTTTGACAAAAGAACTCCATTTTTAGTAATTTGGATAGTTATATTTTATTCTCGATATGTACTTTGGTTTTATGCAAATGAACTCAATTTTTTGTAATTTCGAAATTTATATTTTATTTTGGATCCCTACTTTTGTTTTACAAAAAGAACTCCATTTTTAGTAATTTGGATAGTTATATTTTATTCTCGATATGTACTTTGGTTTTATGCAAAAGAACTCAATTTTTTCTAATTTCGAAATTTATATTTTATTTTGGATCCCTACTTTTGTTTGACAAAAAGAACTCCATTTTTAGTAATTTGGATATTTATATTTTATTCTCGATATGTACTTTGGTTTTATGCAAATGAATTCAATTTTTTGTAATTTCGAAATTGATATTTTATTTTGCATCCCTACTTTTGTTTTACAAAAAGAACTCCATGTTTAGTAATTTGGATATTTATATTTTATTCTCGATATGTACTTTGGTTTTATGCAAAAGAACTCAATTTTTTGTAATTTCGAAATTTATATTTTATTTTGGATTCCTACTTTTGTTTTACAAAAAGAATTCCGTTTTTAGTAATTTGGATATTTATATTTTATTCTCGATATGTACTTTGGTTTTATGCAAAAGAACTTAATTTTTTGTAATTTCGAAATTTATATTTTATTTTGGATCCCTACTTTTGTTTTACAAAAAGAACTCCATTTTTAGTAATTTGGATATTTATATTTTATTCTCGATATGTACTTCGGTTTTATGAAAAAGAACTCAATTTTTTTATATTTTGAAATTTATATTTTATTTTGGATCCTTACTTTTGTTTGACAAAAAGAACTCCATTTTTAGTAATTTGGATAGTTATATTTTATTCTCGATATGTACTTTGGTTTTATGCAAATGAATTCAATTTTTTGTAATTTCGAAATTGATATTTTATTTTGCATCCCTACTTTTGTTTTACAAAAAGAACTCCATGTTTAGTAATTTGGATATTTATATTTTGTTCTCAATATGTACTTTGGTTTTATGCAAATGAACTCAATTTTTTGTAATTTCGAAATTTATATTTTATTTTGGATTCCTACTTTTGTTTTACAAAAAGAACTCCATTTTTAGTAATTTCGATAGTTATATTTTATTCTCGATATGTACTTTGGTTTTATGCAAAAGAACTCAATTTTTTGTAATTTCGAAAGTTATATTTTATTTTGGATCCCTACTTTTCTTTTACAAAAAGAACTCCATTTTTAGTAATTTGGATAGTTATATTTTATTCTCGATATGTACTTTGGTTTTATGCAAATGAATTCAATTTTTTGTAATTTCGAAATTGATATTTTGTTTTGCATCCCTACTTTTGTTTTACAAAAAGAACTCCATGTTTAGTATTTTGGATATTTATATTTTATTCTCGATATGTACTTTGGTTTTATGCAAAAGAACTCAATTTTTTGTAATTTCGAAATTTATATTTTATTTTGGATCCCTACTTTTGTTTTTCAAAAAGAACTCCATTTTTAGTAATTTGGATATTTATATTTTATTCTCGATATGTAGTTTGGTTTTATGCAAAAGAACTCACTTTTTTGAAATTTTGAAATTTATATTTTATTTTGGATCCCTACTTTTGTTTGACAAAAAGAACTCCATTTTTAGTAATTTGGATAGTTATATTTTATTCTCGATATGTACTTTGGTTTTATGCAAATGAACTCAATTTTTTGTAATTTCGAAATTTATATTTTATTTTGGATCCCTACTTTTGTTTTACAAAAAGAACTCCGTTTTTAGTAATTTGGATAGTTATATTTTATTCTCGATATGTACTTTGGTTTTATGCAAAAGAACTCAATTTTTTGTAATTTTGAAATTTATATTTTATTTTGGATCCCTACTTTTGTTTGACAAAAGGAACTCCATTTTTAGTAATTTGGATATTTATATTTTATTCTCGATATGTACTTTGGTTTTATGCAAATGAATTCAATTTTTTTTAATTTCGAAATTGATATTTTATTTTGCATCCCTACTTTTGTTTTACAAAAAGAACTCCATGTTTAGTAATTTGGATATTTATATTTTATTCTCGATATGTACTTTGGTTTTATGCAAAAGAACTCAATTTTTTGTAATTTCGAAATTTATATTTTATTTTGGATTCCTACTTTTGTTTTACAAAAAGAACTCCATTTTTAGTAATTTGGATATTTATATTTTATTCTCGATATGTACTTCGGTTTTATGCAAAAGAACTCAATTTTTGTAATTTCGAAATTTATATTTTATTTTGGATCCCTACTTTTGTTTTACAAAAAGAACTCCATTTTTAGTAATTTGGATATTTATATTTTATTCTCGATATGTACTTCGGTTTTATGCAAAAGAACTCAATTTTTTTATATTTTGAAATTTATATTTTATTTTGGATCCCTACTTTTGTTTGACAAAAAGAACTCCATTTTTAGTAATTTGGATAGTTATATTTTATTCTCGATATGTACTTTGGTTTTATGCAAATGAATTCAAATTTTTGTAATTTCGAAATTGATATTTTATTTTGCATTCCTACTTTTGTTTTACAAAAAGAACTCCATGTTTAGTAATTTGGATATTTATATTTTATTCTCAATATGTACTTTGCTTTTATGCAAAAGAACTCAATTTTTTGTAATTTCGAAATTTATATTTTATTTTGGATTCCTACTTTTGTTTTACAAAAAGAACTCCATTTTTAGTAATTTCGATAGTTATATTTTATTCTCGATATGTACTTTGGTTTTATGCAAAAGAACTCAATTTTTTGTAATTTCGAAAGTTATATTTTATTTTGGATCCCTACTTTTGTTTGACAAAAAGAACTCCATTTTTAGTAATTTGGATAGTTATATTTTATTCTCGATATGTACTTTGGTTTTATGCAAATGAATTCAAATTTTTGTAATTTCGAAATTGATATTTTGTTTTGCATCCCTAGTTTTGTTTTACAAAAAGAACTCCATGTTTAGTAATTTGGATATTTATATTTTATTCTCGATATGTACTTTGGTTTTATGCAAAAGAACTCAATTTTTTCTAATTTCGAAATTTATATTTTATTTTGGATTCCTACTTTTGTTTTACAAAAAGAACTGCATTTTTAGTAATTTGCATATTTATATTTTATTCTCGATATGTACTTTGGTTTTATGCAAAAGAACTCAATTTTTTGTAATTTCGAAATTTATATTTTATTTTGGATTCCTACTTTTGTTTTACAAAAAGAACTCCATTTTTAGTAATTTGGATATTTATCTTTTATTCTCGATATGTACTTTGGTTTTATGCAAAAGAACTCAATTTTTTGTAATTTCGAAATTTATATTTTATTTTGGATCCCTACTTTTGTTTTACAAAAAGAACTCAATTTTTAGTAATTTGGATATTTATATTTTATTCTCGATATGTACTTGGGTTTTATGCCAATGAACTCAATTTTTTGTAATTTCAAAATTTATATTTTATTTTGCATCCCTACTTTTGTTTTACAAAAAGAACTCCCTGTTTAGTAATTTGGATATTTATATTTTATTCTCGATATGTACTTTGGTTTTATGCAAAAGAACTCAATTTTTTGTAATTTCGAAATTTATATTTTATTTTGGATTCCTACTTTTGTTTTACAAAAAGAACTCCATTTTTAGTTTAGTAATTTGGATATTTATATTTTATTCTCGATATGTACTTTGGTTTTATGCAAAAGAACTCAATTTTTTGTAATTTCGAAATTTATATTTTATTTTGGATCCCTACTTTTGTTTGACAAAAAGAACTCCATTTTTAGTAATTTGGATAGTTATATTTTATTCTCGATATGTACTTTGGTTTTATGCCAATGAACTCAATTTTTTGTAATTTCAAAATTTATATTTTATTTTGGATCCCTACTTTTGTTTTACAAAAAGAACTCAATTTTTAGTAATTTGGATATTTATCTTTTATTCTCGATATGTACTTGGGTTTTATGCCAATGAACTCAATTTTTTGTAATTTCAAAATTTATATTTTATTTTGGATCCCTACTTTTGTTTGACAAAAAGAACTCCATTTTTAGTAATTTGGATAGTTATATTTTATTCTCGATATGTACTTTGGTTTTATGCAAATGAACTCAATTTTTTGTAATTTCGAAATTGAGATTTTATTTTGCATCCCTACTTTTGTTTTACAAAAAGAACTCCCTGTTTAGTAATTTGGATATTTATACTTTATTCTCGATATGTACTTTGGTTTTATGCAAAAGAACTCAATTTTTTGTAATTTCGAAATTTATATTTTATTTTGGATCCCTACTTTTGTTTTTCAAAAAGAACTCCATTTTTAGTAATTTGGATATTTATATTTTATTCTCGATATGTAGTTTGGTTTTATGCAAAAGAACTCACTTTTTTGAAATTTTGAAATTTATATTTTATTTTGGATCCCTACTTTTGTTTTACAAAAAGAACTCCATTTTTAGTAATTTGGATAGTTATATTTTATTCTCGATATGTACTTTGGTTTTATGCAAAAGAACTCAATTTTTTGTAATTTCGAAATTTATATTTTATTTTGGATCCCTACTTTTGTTTTACAAAAAGAACTCCATTTTTAGTAATTTGGATAGTTATATTTTATTCTCGATATGTACTTTGGTTTTATGCAAAAGAACTCAATTTTTTCTAATTTCGAAATTTATATTTTATTTTGGATCCCTACTTTTGTTTGACAAACAGAACTCCATTTTTAGTAATTTGGATATTTATATTTTATTCTCGATATGTACTTTGGTTTTATGCAAATGAATTCAATTTTTTGTAATTTCGAAATTGATATTTTATTTTGCATCCCTACTTTTGTTTTACAAAAGAACTCCATGTTTAGTAATTTGGATATTTATATTTTATTCTCGATATGTACTTTGGTTTTATGCAAAAGAACTCAATTTTTGTAATTTCGAAATTTATATTTTATTTTGGATTCCTACTTTTGTTTTACAAAAAGAACTCCATTTTTAGTAATTTGGATATTTATATTTTATTCTCGATATGTACTTTGGTTTTATGCAAAAGAACTCAATTTTTTCTAATTTCGAAATTTATATTTTATTTTGGATCCCTACTTTTGTTTGACAAAAAGAACTCCATTTTTAGTAATTTGGATATTTATATTTTATTCTCGATATGTACTTTGGTTTTATGCAAATGAATTCAATTTTTTGTAATTTCGAAATTGATATTTTATTTTGCATCCCTACTTTTGTTTTACAAAAAGAACTCCATGTTTAGTAATTTGGATATTTATATTTTATTCTCGATATGTACTTTGGTTTTATGCAAAAGAACTCAATTTTTTGTAATTTCGAAATTTATATTTTATTTTGGATTCCTACTTTTGTTTTACAAAAGAATTCCGTTTTTAGTAATTTGGATATTTATATTTTATTCTCGATATGTACTTTGGTTTTATGCAAAAGAACTTAATTTTTTGTAATTTCGAAATTTATATTTTATTTTGGATCCCTACTTTTGTTTTACAAAAAGAACTCCATTTTTAGTAATTTGGATATTTATATTTTATTCTCGATATGTACTTCGGTTTTATGAAAAAGAACTCAATTTTTTTATATTTTGAAATTTATATTTTATTTTGGATCCTTACTTTTGTTTGACAAAAAGAACTCCATTTTTAGTAATTTGGATAGTTATATTTTATTCTCGATATGTACTTTGGTTTTATGCAAATGAATTCAATTTTTTGTAATTTCGAAATTGATATTTTATTTTGCATCCCTACTTTTGTTTTACAAAAAGAACTCCATGTTTAGTAATTTGGATATTTATATTTTATTCTCAATATGTACTTTGGTTTTATGCAAATGAACTCAATTTTTTGTAATTTCGAAATTAATATTTTATTTTGGATTCCTACTTTTGTTTTACAAAAAGAACTCCATTTTTAGTAATTTCGATAGTTATATTTTATTCTCGATATGTACTTTGGTTTTATGCAAAAGAACTCAATGTTTTGTAATTTCGAAAGTTATATTTTATTTTGGATCCCTACTTTTGTTTGACAAAAAGAACTCCATTTTTAGTAATTTGGATAGTTATATTTTATTCTCGATATGTACTTTGGTTTTATGCAAATGAATTCAATTTTTTGTAATTTCGAAATTGATATTTTGTTTTGCATCCCTACTTTTGTTTTACAAAAAGAACTCCATGTTTAGTATTTTGGATATTTATATTTTATTCTCGATATGTACTTTGGTTTTATGCAAAAGAACTCAATTTTTTGTAATTTCGAAATTTATATTTTATTTTGGATCCCTACTTTTGTTTTTCAAAAAGAACTCCATTTTTAGTAATTTGGATATTTATATTTTATTCTCGATATGTAGTTTGGTTTTATGCAAAAGAACTCACTTTTTTGAAATTTTGAAATTTATATTTTATTTTGGATCCCTACTTTTGTTTGACAAAAGGAACTCCATTTTTAGTAATTTGGATATTTATATTTTATTCTCGATATGTACTTTGGTTTTATGCAAATGAATTCAATTTTTTTTAATTTCGAAATTGATATTTTATTTTGCATCCCTACTTTTGTTTTACAAAAAGAACTCCATGTTTAGTAATTTGGATATTTATATTTTATTCTCGATATGTACTTTGATTTTATGCAAAAGAACTCAATTTTTTGTAATTTCGAAATTTATATTTTATTTTGGATTCCTACTTTTGTTTTACAAAAAGAACTCCATTTTTAGTAATTTGGATATTTATATTTTATTCTCGATATGTACTTTGGTTTTATGCAAAAGAACTTAATTTTTTGTAAGTTCGAAATTTATATTTTATTTTTGATCCCTACTTTTGTTTTACAAAAAGAACTCCATTTTTAGTAATTTGGATATTTATATTTTATTCTCGATATGTACTTTGGTTTTATGCAAATGAACTCAATTTTTTGTAATTTCGAAATTTATATTTTATTTTGGATCCCGACTTATGTTTGACAAAAACAACTCCATTTTTAGTAATTTGGATATTTATATTTTATTCTCGATATGTACTTTGGTTTTATATAAAAGAACTCAATTTTTTGTAATTTTGAAATTTATATTTTATTTTGGATCCCTACTTTTGTTTGACAAAAAGAACTCCATTTTTAGTAATTTGGATATTTATATTTTATTCTCGATATGTACTTTGGTTTTATGCAAATGAACTCAATTTTTTGTAATTTCGAAATTTATATTTTATTTTGGATCCCTACTTTTGTTTGACAAAAAGCACTCCATTTTTAGTAATTTGGATATTTATATTTTATTCTCGATATGTACTTTGGTTTTATGCAAATGAATTCAATTTTTTTTAATTTCGAAATTGATATTTTATTTTTCATCCCTACTTTTGTTTTACAAAAAGAAGTCCATTTTTAGTAATTTGGATATTTATATTTTATTCTCGATATGTACTTTGGTTTTATGCAAAAGAACTCAATTTTTTGTAATTTCGAAATTTATATTCTATTTTGGATCCCAACTTTTGTTTTACAAAAAGAACTCCATTTTTAGTAATTTGGATATTTATATTTTATTCTCAATATGTACTTTGGTTTTATGCAAAAGAACTTAATTTTTTGTAATTTTGAAATTTATATTTTATTTTGGATCCCTACTTTTGTTTTACAAAAGAACTCCATTTTTAGTAATTTGGATATTTATATTTTATTCTCGATATGTACTTTGGTTTTATGCAAAAGAACTCAATTTTTTATATTTTGAAATTTATATTTTATTTTGGATCCTTACTTTTGTTTGACAAAAAGAACTCCATTTTTAGTAATTTGGATAGTTATATTTTATTCTCGATATGTACTTTGGTTTTATGCAAATGAATTCAATTTTTTGTAATTTCGAAATTGATATTTTATTTTGCATTCCTACTTTTGTTTTACAAAAAGAACTCCATGTTTAGTAATTTGGATATTTATATTTTATTCTCAATATGTACTTTGGTTTTATGCAAAAGAACTCAATTTTTTGTAATTTCGAAATTTATATTTTATTTTGGATTCCTACTTTTGTTTTACAAAAAGAACTCCATTTTTAGTAATTTCGATAGTTATATTTTATTCTCGATATGTACTTTGGTTTTATGCAAAAGAACTCAATTTTTTGTAATTTCGAAAGTTATATTTTATTTTGGATCCCTACTTTTGTTTGACAAAAAGAACTCCATTTTTAGTAATTTGGATAGTTATATTTTATTCTCGATATGTACTTTGGTTTTATGCAAATGAACTCAATTTTTGTAATTTCGAATTTTATATTTTATTTTGGATCCCTACTTTTGTTTTACAAAAAGAACTCCATTTTTAGTAATTTGGATATTTATATTTTATTCTCGATATGTAGTTTGGTTTTATGCAAATGAACTCAATTTTTTGTAATTTCGAAATTTATATTTTATTTTGGATCCCTACTTTTGTTTTACAAAAAGAACTCCATTTTTAGTAATTTGGATATTTATATTTTATTCTCGATATGTACTTTGGTTTTATGCAAATGAACTCAATTTTTTGTAATTTCGAAATTTATATTTTATTTTGGATCCCTACTTTTGTTTCACAAAAAGAACTCCATTTTTAGTAATTTGGATATTTATATTTTATTCTCGATATGTACTTTGGTTTTACGCAAAAGAACTCAATTTTTTGTAATTTTAAAATTTATATTTTATTTTGGATCCCAACTTTTGTTTTACAAAAAGAACTCCATTTTTAGTAATTTGGATATTTATATTTTATTCTCGATATGTACTTTGGTTTTATGCAAATAAACTCAATTTTTTGTAATTTCGAAATTTATATTTTATTTTGGATCCCTACTTTTGTTTGACAAAAAGAACTCCATTTTTAGTAATTTGGATATTTATATTTTATTCTCGATATGTACTTTGGTTTTATGCAAATGAACTCAATTTTTTGTAATTTCGAAATTTATATTTTATTTTGCATCTCTACTTTTGTTTTACAAAAAGAACTCCATTTTTAGTAATTTGGATATTTATATTTTATTCTCGATATGTACTTTGGTTTTAAGCAAAAGAACTCAATTTTTTGTAATTTCGAAATTTATATTTTATTTTGGATTCCTACTTTTGTTTTACAAAAAGAACTCCATTTTTAGTAATTTGGATATTTATATTTTATTCTCGATATGTACTTTGGTTTTATGCAAAAGAACTCAATTTTTTGTAATTTCGAAATTTATATTTTATTTTGGATTCCTACTTTTGTTTTACAAAAAGAACTCCATTTTTAGTAATTTGCATATTTATATTTTATTCTCGATATGTACTTTGGTTTATGCAAAAGAACTCAATTTTTTGTAATTTCGAAATTTATATTTTATTTTGGATCCCTACTTTTTTTTTACAAAAAGAACTCCATTTTTACTAATTTGGATATTTATATTTTATTCTCGATATGTACTTTGGTTTTATGCAAAAGAACTCAATTTTTGTAATTTCGAAATTTATATTTTATTTTGGATCCCTACTTTTTTTTACAAAAGAACTCCATTTTTAGTAATTTGGATATTTATATTTTATTCTCGATATGTACTTTGGTTTTATGCAAATGAACTCAATTTTTTGTAATTTCGAAATTTATATTTTATTTTGGATCCTTACTTTTGTTTTACAAAAAGAACTCCATTTTTAGTAATTTGGATATTTATATTTTATTCTCGATATGTACTTTGGTTTTATGCAAAAGAACTCAATTTTTTGTAATTTCGAAATTTATATTTTATTTTGGATCCCGACTTATGTTTGACAAAAACAACTCCATTTTTAGTAATTTGGATATTTATATTTTATTCTCGATATGTACTTTGGTTTTATACAAAAGAACTCAATTTTTTGTAATTTTGAAATTTATATTTTATTTTGGATCCCTACTTTTGTTTTACAAAAAGAACTCCATTTTTAGTAATTTGGATAGTTATATTTTATTCTCGATATGTACTTTGGTTTTATGCAAATGAACTCAATTTTTTGTAATTTCAAAATTTATATTTTATTTTGGATCCCTACTTTTGTTTTACAAAAAGAACTCCATTTTTAGTAATTTGAATATTTATATTTTATTCTCGATATGTACTTTGGTTTTATGCAAAAGAACTCAATTTTTTGTAATTTTGAAATTTATATTTTATTTTGGATCCCTACTTTTGTTTGACAAAAAAAAACTCCATTTTTAGTAATTTGGATAGTTATATTTTATTCTCGATATGTACTTTGGTTTTATGCAAATGAACTCAATTTTTTGTAATTTCATTTTATATTTTATTTTGGATCCCTACTTTTGTTTTACAAAAAGAACTCCATCTTTAGTAATTTGGATATTTATATTTTATTCTCGATATGTACTTTGGTTTTATGCAAAAGAACTCAATTTTTTGTAATTTCGAAATTTATATTTTATTTTGGATCCCGACTTATGTTTGACAAAAAGAACTCCATTTTTAGTAATTTGGATATTTATATTTTATTCTCGATATGTACTTTGGTTTTATGCAAAAGAACTCAATTTTTTGTAATTTTGAAATTTATATTTTCTTTTGGATCCCTACTTTTGTTTGACAAAAAGAACTCCATTTTTAGTAGTTTGGATAGTTATATTTTATTCTCGATATGTACTTTGGTTTTATGCAAATGAACTCAATTTTTTGTAATTTCGAAATTTATATTTTATTTTGGATCCCTACTTTTGTTTGACAAAAAGAACTCCATTTTCAGTAATTTGGATAGTTATATTTTATTCTCGATATGTACTTTGGTTTTATGCAAAAGAACTCAATTTTTTGTAATTTCGAAATTTATATTTTATTTTGCATCCCTACTTTTGTTTTACAAAAAGAACTCCATTTTTAGTAATTTGGATATTTATATTTTATTCTCGATATGTACTTTGGTTTTATGCAAAAGAACTCAAATTTTTGTAATTTCGAACTTTATACTTTATTTTGGATCCCTAATTTTGTTTTACAAAAAGAACTCAATTTTTAGTAATTTGGATACTTATATTTTATTTTCGATCCGTACTTTTGTTTTACAAAAAGAATTAAATTTTTAATAATTTCGAAATTGATATATTATTTTTCATCAGTAGTTTTGTTTTACAAAAAAGAAACTCAATTTTTCATAATTTTGAAATTTATATTTTATTCTCGATACGTACTTTTGTTTTATGCAAAAGAACTCAATTTTTTGTAATTTCGAAATTGATATTTTATTTTGCATCCCTACTTTTGTTTTACAAAAAGAACTCAATTTTTAGTAATTTGGATATTTATATTTTATTCTCTATATGTACTTTGGTTTTATGCAAAAGAACTCAATTTTTTGTAATAACGAAATTTATATTTTATTTTGGATCCCTACTTTTGTTTTACAAAAAGAACTCCATTTTTAGTAATTTGGAAATTTATATTTTATTCTCGATATGTACTTTGGTTTTATGCAAAAGAACTCAATTTTTTGTAATTTCGAAATTTATATTTTATTTTGGATCCCTACTTTTGTTTGACAAAAAGAACTCGATTTTTAGTAATTTGGATATTTAAATTTTATTCTCGATATATACTTTGGTTTTATGCAAAAGAACTCAATCTTTTGTAATTTCGAAATTTATATTTTATTTTGGATCCCTACTTTTGTGTTACAAAAAGAAACTCAATTTTTCATAATTTTGAAATTTATATTTTATTCTCGATACGTACTTTTGTTCTATGCAGAAGAACTCAATTTTTTGTAATTTCGAAATTGATATTTTATTCTCGATATGTACTTTGCTTTTATGCAAAAGAACTCAATTTTTAGTAATTTGGATATTTATATTTTATTCTCTATATGTACTTTGGTTTTATGCAAAAGAACTCAATTTTTTGTAATAACGAAATTTATATTTTATTTTGGATCCCTACTTTTGTTTTACAAAAAGAACTCTATTTTTAGTAATTTGGAAATTTATATTTTATTCTCGATATGTACATTGGTTTTATGCAAAAGAACTCAATTTTTGTAATTTCGAAATTTATATTTTATTTTGGATCCCTACTTTTGTTTTACAAAAGAACTCCATTTTTAGTAATTTGGATATTTATATTTTATTCTCGATATGTACTTTGGTTTTATGCAAAAGAACTCAATTTTTTGTAATTTCGAAATTTATATTTTATTTTGGATCCCTACTTTTGTTTTACAAAAAGAACTCCATTTTTAGTAATTTGGAAATTTATATTTTATTCTCGATATGTACTTTGGTTTTAGGCAAAAGAACTCAATTTTTTGTAATTTCGAAATTTATATTTCATTTTGGATCCCTACTTTTGTTTGACAAAAAGAACTCGATTTTTAGTAATTTGGATATTTAAATTTTATTCTCGATATATACTTTGGTTTTATGCAAAAGAACTCAATCTTTTGTAATTTCGAAATTTATATTTTATTTTGGATCCCTACTTTTGTTTTACAAAAAGAAACTCAATTTTTCATAATTTTGAAATTTATATTTTATTCTCGATACGTACTTTTGTTCTATGCAGAAGAACTCAATTTTTTGTAATTTCGAAATTGATATTTTATTTTGCATCCCTACTTTGGTTTTATGCAAAAGAAATCAATTTTTAGTATTTTGGATATTTATATTTTATATTCGATATGTACTTTGGTTTTATGCAAAAGAACTCAATTTTTTGTAATTCCGAAATATATATTTTATTTTGGATCCCTTCTTTTGTTTTACAAAAAGAATTCGATTTTTAGTAATTTGGAAATTTATATTTTATTCTCGATATGTACTTTGGTTTTATGCAAAAGAACTCAATTTTTTGTAATTTCGAAATTTATATTTTATTTTGGATCCCTACTTTTGTTTGACAAAAAGAACTCCATTTTTAGTGATTTGGATATTTAAATTTTATTCTCGATATGTACTTTGGTTTTATGCAAAAGAACTCAATTTTTTGTAATTTCGAAATTTATATTTTATTTTGGATCCCTACTTTTGTTTTACAAAAAGAACTCCATTTTTAGTAATTTGGATATTTTATATTTTATTCTCGATATGTACTTTCGTTTTATGCAAAAGAACTCAATTTTTTGTAATTTCGAAATTTATATTTTATTTTGGATCCCTAATTTTGTTTTACAAAAAGAACTCCATTTTTAGTAATTTGGAAATTTATATTTTATTCTCGATATGTACTTTGGTTTTATGCAAAAGAACTTAATTTTTTGTAATTTCGAAATTTATATTTTATTTTGGATCCCTACTTTTGTTTGACAAAAAGAACTCGATTTTTAGTAATTTGGATATTTAAATTTTATTCTCGATATATACTTTGGTTTTATGCAAAAGAACTCAATCTTTTGTAATTTCGAAATTTATATTTTATTTTGGATCCCTACTTTTGTGTTACAAAAAGAAACTCAATTTTTCGTAATTTTGAAATTTATATTTTATTCTCGATACGTACTTTTGTTCTATGCAGAAGAACTCAATTTTTTGTAATTTCGAAATTGATATTTCATTTTGCATCCCTAGTTTTGTTTTACAAAAAAAGTCAATTTTTAGTAATTTGGATATTTATATTTTATTCTCGATATGTACTTTGCTTTTATGCAAAAGAACTCAAATTTTTTTAATTTCGAACTTTATACTTTATTTTGGATCTCTACTTTTGTTTTACAAAAAGAACTCAATTTTTAGTAATTTGGATACTTATATTTTATTTTTGATCCGTACTTTTGTTTTACAAAAAGAATTAAATTTTTAATAATTTCGAAATTGATGTATTACTTTTCATCAGTAGTTTTGTTTTACAAAAAAAAGTCAATATTTAGTAATTTGGATATTTATATTTTATTCTCGATATGTACTTTGGTTTTATGCAAAAGAACTCAAATTTTTGTAATTTTGAACTTTATACTTTATTTTGGATCTCTACTTTTGTTTTACAAAAAGAACTCCATTTTTAGTAATTTGGATACTTATATTTTATTTTCGATCCGTACTTTTGTTTTACATAAAGAATTAAATTTTTAATAATTTCGAAATTGATATATTATTTTTCATCAGTAGCTTTGTTTTACAAAAAAGAAACTCAATTTTTCATAATTTTGAAATTTATATTTTATTCTCGATATGTACTTTTGTTTTATGCAAAAGAACTCAATTTTTAATAATTTCGAAATTGATATTTTATTTTGCATCTCTACTTTGTTTTACAAAAGGAACTCAATTTTTAGTAATTTGGATATTTATATTTTATTCTCGATATGTACTTTGGTTTTATGCAAAAGAACTCAATTTTTTGTAATTTCGAAATTTATATTTTATTTTGGATCCCTACTTTTGTTTTACAAAAAGAACTCCATTTTTAGTAATTTGGAAATTTATATTTTATTCTCGATATGTACTTTGGTTTTATGCAAAAGAACTCAATTTTTTGTAATTTCGAAATTTATATTTTATTTTGGATCCCTACTTTTATTTTACAAAAAGAACTCCATTTTTAGTAATTTGGATATTTAAATTTTATTCTCGATATGTACTTCGGTTTTATGCAAAAGAACTCAATTTTTTGTAATTTCGAAATTTATATTTTATTTTGGATCCCTACTTTTGTTATACAAAAAGAACTCCATTTTTAGTAATTTAGAAATTTATATTTTATTTTCGATATGTACTTTGGTTTTATGCAAAAGAACTCAATTTTTTGTAATTTCGAAATTTATATTTTATTTTGGATCCCTACTTTTATTTTACAAAAAGAACTCCATTTTTAGTAATTTGGATATTTATATTTTATTCTCGATATGTACTTTGGTTTTATGCAAAAGAACTCAACTTTTTTTAATTTCGAACTTTATATTTTATTTTGGATCCCTAGTTTTGTTTTACAAAAAGAACTCAATTTTTAGTAATTTGGATACTTATATTTTATTTTCGATCCGCACTTTTGTTTTACAAAAGGAATTAAATTTTTAATAATTTCGAAATTGATATATTATTTTTCATCCGTAGTTTTGTTTTACAAAAAAGAAACTCAATTTTTCATAATTTTAAAATTTATATTTTATTTTCGATACGTACTTTTGTTTATGCAAAAGAACTCAATTTTTTGTAATTTCGAAATTAATATTGTATTTTACATCCCTACTTTTGTTTTACAAAAAAAAGTCAATTTTTAGTAATTTGAATATTTATATTTTATTCTCGATATGTACTTTGGTTTTATGCAAAAGAACTCAAATTTTTGTAATTTCGAACTTTATACTTTATTTTGGATCTCTACATTTGTTTTACAAAAAGAACTCAATTTTTAGATTTGGATACTTATATTTTATTTTCGATCCGTACCTTTGTTTTACAAAAAGAATTAAATTTTTAATAATTTCGAGATTGATATATTATTTTTCATCAGTAGTTTTGTTTTACAAAAAAGAAACTCAATTTTTCATAATTTTGAAATTTATATTTTATTCTCGATACGTACTTTTGTTTTATGCAAAAGAACTCAATTTTTTGTAATTTCGAAATTGATATTTTATTTTGCATCTCTACTTTTGTTTTACAAAAGGAACTCAATTTTTAGTAATTTGGATATTTATATTTTATTCTCGATATGTACTTTGGTTTTATGCAAAAGAACTCAGTTTTTTGTAATTTCGAAATTTATATTTTATTTGGATCCCTACTTTTATTGACAAAAAGAACTCCATTTTTAGTAATTTGGATATTTAAATTTTATTCTCGATATATACTTTGGTTTTATGCAAAAGAACTCAATCTTTTGTAATTTCGAAATTTATATTTTATTTTGGATCCTACTTTTGTTTTACAAAAAGAAACGCAATTTTTCATAATTTTGAAATTTATATTTTACTCTCGATACGTACTTTTGTTCTATGCAAAAGAACTCAATTTTTTGTAATTTCGAAATTGATATTTTATTTTGCATCCCTACTTTTGTTGTACAAAAAAAAGTCAATTTTTAGTAAGTCGGATATTTAAATTTTATTCTCGATATGTACTTTGGTTTTATGCAAAAGAACTCAATTTTTTGTAATTTCGAAATTTATATTTTATTTGGATCCCTACTTTTGTTTGACAAAAAGAACTCCATTTTTAGTAATTTGGATATTTAAATTTTATTCTCGATATATACTTTGGTTTTATGCAAAAGAACTCAATCTTTTGTAATTTCGAAATTTATATTTTATTTTGGATCCCTACTTTTGTTTTACAAAAAGAAACGCAATTTTTCATAATTTTGAAATTTATATTTTACTCTCGATACGTACTTTTGTTCTATGCAAAAGAACTCAATTTTTTGTAATTTGGAAATTGATATTTTATTTTGCATCCCTACTTTTGTTTTACAAAAAAAAGTCAATTTTTAGTAATTCGGATATTTAAATTTTATTCTCGATATGTACTTTGGTTTTATGCAAAAGAACTCAATTTTTTGTAATTTCGAAATTTATATTTTATTTTGGATCCCTACTTTTGATTTACAAAAAGAAGTCCATTTTTAGTAATTTGGATATTTATATTTTATTCTCGATATGTACTTTGGTTTTATGCAAAAGAACTCAATTTTTTGTAATTTTGTAATTTATATTTTATTTTGGATCCCTACTTTTGTTTTTCAAAAAGAACTCCATTTTTAGTAATTTGGATATTTATATTTTATTCTCGATATGTACTTTGGTTTTATGCAAAAGAACTCAATTTTTTCTAAGTTCGAAATTTATATTTTATTTTGGATCCCTACTTTTGTTTGACAAAAAGAACTCCATTTTTAGTAATTTGGATATTTAAATTTTATTCTCGATATATACTTTGGTTTTATGCAAAAAAACTCAATCTTTTGTAATTTCGAAATTTATATTTTATTTTGGATCCCCACTTTTCTTTTACAAAAAGAAACTCAATTTTTCATAATTTTGAAATTTATATTTTATTCTCGATACGTACTTTTGTTCTATGCAAAAGAACTCAATTATTTGTAATTTCGAAATTGATATTTTATTTTGCATCCCTACTTTTGTTTTACAAAAAAAAGTCAATTTTTAGTAATTCGGATATTTAAATTTTATTCTCGATATGTACTTTGGTTTTATGCAAAAGAACTCAATTTTTTGTAATTTCGAAATTTATATTTTATTTTGGATCCCTACTTTTGATTTACAAAAAAAAGTCCATTTTTAGTAATTTGGATATTTATATTTTATTCTCGATATGTACTTTGGTTTTATGCAAAAGAACTCAATTTTTTGTAATTTTGAAATTTATATTTTATTTTAGATCCCTACTTTTGTTTTTCAAAAAGAACTCCATTTTTAGTAATTTGGATATTTATATTTTATTCTCGATATGTACTTTGGTTTTATGCAAAAGAACTCAATTTTTTCTAAGTTCGAAATTTATATTTTATTTTGGATCCCTACTTTTGTTTGACAAAAAGAACTCCATTTTTAGTAATTTGGATATTTAAATTTTATTCTCGATATATACTTTGGTTTTATGCAAAAAAACTCAATCTTTTGTAATTCCGAAATTTATATTTTATTCTGGATCCCTACTTTTGTTTGACAAAAATAACTCCATTTTTAGTAATTTGGATATTTAAATTTTATTCTCGATATGTACTTTGGTTTTATGCAAAAGAACTCAATTTTTTGTAATTTCGAAATTTATATTTTATTTTGGATCCCTACTTTATTTTACAAAAAGAACTCCATTTTTAGTAGTTTGGATATTTATATTTTATTCTCGATATGTACTTTGGTTTTATGCAAAAGAACTCAATTTTTTGTAATTTCGAAATTTATATTTTATTTGAATCCCTACTTTTGTTTTACAAAAAGAACTCAATTTTTAGTAATTTGGAAATTTATATTTTATTCTCGATATGTACTTTGGTTTTATGCAAAAGAACTCAATTTTTTGTAATTTCGAAATTTATATTTTATTTTGGATCCCTACTTTTGTTTGACAAAAAGAACTCCATTTTTAGTAATTTGGAAATTTAAATTTTATTCTCGATATGTACTTTGGTTTTATGCAAAAGAACTCAATTTTTTGTAATTTCGAAATTTATATTTTATTTTGGATCCCTACTTTATTTTACAAAAAGAACTCCATTTTTAGTAGTTTGGATATTTATATTTTATTCTCGATATGTACTTTGGTTTTATGCAAAAGAACTCAATTTTTTGTAATTTCGAAATTTATATTTTATTTTGGATCCCTACTTTATTTTACAAAAAGAACTCAATTTTTAGTAATTTGGACATTCATATTTCATTCTCGATATGCACTTTGGTTTTATGCAAAAGAACTCAATTTTTTGTAATTTCGAAATTTATATTTTATTTTGGATCCCTACTTTTGTTTGACAAAAAGAACTCCATTTTTAGTAATTTGGATATTTAAATTTTATTCTCGATATACTTTGGTTTTATGGAAAAGAACTCAATTTTTTTTAATTTCGAAATTTATATTTTATTTTGGATCCCTACTTTTGTTTTACAAAAAGAACTCCATTTTTAGTAATTTGGAAATTTATATTTTATTCTCGATATGTACTTTGGTTTTATGCAAAAGAACTCAATTTTTTGTAATTTCGAAATTTATATTTTATTTTGGATCCCTACTTTTGTTTTACAAAAAGAAACTCAATTTTTCATAATTTTGAAATTTATATTTTATTCTCGATACGTACTTTTGTTCTATGCAAAAGAACTCAATTTTTTGAAATTTCAAAATTGATATTTTATTTTGCATCCCTACTTTTGTTTTACAAAAAGAACTCAATTTTTAGTATTTTGGATATTTATATTTTATTCTCGATATGTACTTTGGTTTTATGCAAAAGAACTCAATTTTTTCTAATTTTGAAATTTATATTTTATTTTGGATCCCTACTTTTTTTTGACAAAAAGAACTCCATTTTTAGTAATTTGGATATTTAAATTTTGGTTTTATGCAAAAAAACTCAATCTTTTGTAATTTTGAAATTTATATTTTATTTTGGATCCCCACTTTTGTTTTACAAAAAGAAACTCAATTTTTCATAATTTTGAAATTTATATTTTATTCTCGATACGTACTTTTGTTCTATGCAAAAGAACTCAATTTTTTGTAATTTCGAAATTGATATTTTATTTTGCACCCCTACTTTTGTTTTACAAAAATTTTTAGTATTTTGGATATTTATATTTTATTCTCGATATCTACTTTGGTTTTATGCAAAAGAACTCAATTTTTTGTAATTCCGAAATTTATATTTTATTCTGGATCCCTACTTTTGTTTGACAAAAATAACTCCATTTTTAGTAATTTGGATATTTAAATTTTATTCTCGATATGTACTTTG
Organism: Lablab purpureus; assembly: GCA_030347555.1. NCBI lineage: Eukaryota > Viridiplantae > Streptophyta > Magnoliopsida > Fabales > Fabaceae > Lablab > Lablab purpureus. The sequence continues at coordinate 32,289 of JAMXMO010000250.1, forward strand.
GTTTTATGCAAAAGAACTCAATTTTTTGTAATTTCGAAATTTATATTTTATTTTGGATCCCTACTTTTGTTTGACAAAAAGAACTCCATTTTTAGTAATTTGGATATTTAAATTTTATTCTCGATATGTACTTTGGTTTTATGCAAAAGAACTCAATTTTTTGTAATTTCGAAATTTATGTTTTATTTTGGATCCCTACTTTATTTTACAAAAAGAACTCCATTTTTAGTAGTTTGGATATTTATATTTTATTCTCGATATGTACTTTGGTTTTATGCAAAAGAACTCAATTTTTTGTAATTTCGAAATTTATATTTTATTTTGGATCCCTACTTTATTTTACAAAAAGAACTCAATTTTTAGTAATTTGGACATTCATATTTTATTCTCGATATGTACTTTGGTTTTATGCAAAAGAACTCAATTTTTTGTAATTTCGAAATTTATATTTTATTTTGGATCCCTACTTTTGTTTGACAAAAAGAACTCCATTTTTAGTAATTTGGATATTTAAATTTTATTCTCGATATACTTTGGTTTTATGGAAAAGAACTCAATTTTTTTTAATTTCGAAATTTATATTTTATTTTGGATCCCTACTTTTGTTTTACAAAAAGAACTCCATTTTTAGTAATTTGGAAATTTATATTTTATTCTCGATATGTACTTTGGTTTTATGCAAAAGAACTCAATTTTTGTAATTTCGAAATTTATATTTTATTTTGGATCCCTACTTTTGTTTTACAAAAGAAACTCAATTTTTCATAATTTTGAAATTTATATTTTATTCTCGATCATGTACTTTTGTTCTATGCAAAAGAACTCAATTTTTGAAATTTCAAAATTGATATTTTATTTTGCATCCCTACTTTTGTTTTACAAAAAGAACTCAATTTTTAGTATTTTGGATATTTATATTTTATTCTCGATATGTACTTTGGTTTTATGCAAAAGAACTCAATTTTTTCTAATTTTGAAATTTATATTTTATTTTGGATCCCTACTTTTTTTTGACAAAAAGAACTCCATTTTTAGTAATTTGGATATTTAAATTTTATTCTCGATATATACTTTGGTTTTATGCAAAAAAACTCAATCTTTTGTAATTTTGAAATTTATATTTTATTTTGGATCCCCACTTTTGTTTTACAAAAAGAAACTCAATTTTTCATAATTTTGAAATTTATATTTTATTCTCGATACGTACTTTTGTTCTATGCAAAAGAACTCAATTTTTTGTAATTTCGAAATTGATATTTTATTTTGCATCCCTACTTTTGTTTTACAAAAATTTTTAGTATTTTGGATATTTATATTTTATTCTCGATATGTACTTTGGTTTTATGCAAAAGAACTCAATTTTTTGTAATTCCGAAATTTATATTTTATTCTGGATCCCTACTTTTGTTTGACAAAAATAACTCCATTTTTAGTAATTTGGATATTTAAATTTTATTCTCGATATGTACTTTGGTTTTATGCAAAAGAACTCAATTTTTTGTAATTTCGAAATTTATATTTTATTTTGGATCCCTACTTTATTTTACAAAAGAACTCCATTTTTAGTAGTTTGGATATTTATATTTTATTCTCGATATGTACTTTGGTTTTATGCAAAAGAACTCAATTTTTTGTAATTTCGAAATTTATATTTTATTTGAATCCCTACTTTTGTTTTACAAAAGAACTCCATTTTTAGTAATTTGGAAATTTATATTTTATTCTCGATATGTACTTTGGTTTTATGCAAAAGAACTCAATTTTTTGTAATTTCGAAATTTATATTTTATTTTGGATCCCTACTTTTGTTTGACAAAAGAACTCCATTTTTAGTAATTTGGAAATTTAAATTTTATTCTCGATATGTACTTTGGTTTTATGCAAAAGAACTCAATTTTTTGTAATTTCGAAATTTATGTTTTATTTTGGATCCCTACTTTATTTTACAAAAAGAACTCCATTTTTAGTAGTTTGGATATTTATATTTTATTCTCGATATGTACTTTGGTTTTATGCAAAAGAACTCAATTTTTTGTAATTTCGAAATTTATATTTTATTTTGGATCCCTACTTTATTTTACAAAAAGAACTCAATTTTTAGTAATTTGGACATTCATATTTCATTCTCGATATGCACTTTGGTTTTATGCAAAAGAACTCAATTTTTTGTAATTTCGAAATTTATATTTTATTTTGGATCCCTACTTTTGTTTGACAAAAAGAACTCCATTTTTAGTAATTTGGATATTTAAATTTTATTCTCGATATACTTTGGTTTTATGGAAAAGAACTCAATTTTCTTTAATTTCGAAATTTATATTTTATTTTGGATCCCTACTTTTGTTTTACAAAAAGAACTCCATTTTTAGTAATTTGGAAATTTATATTTTATTCTCCATATGTACTTTGGTTTTATGCAAAAGAACTCAATTTTTTGTAATTTCGAAATTTATATTTTATTTTGGATCCCTACTTTTGTTTTACAAAAAGAAACTCAATTTTTCATAATTTTGAAATTTATATTTTATTCTCGATACGTACTTTTGTTCTATGCAAAAGAACTCAATTTTTTGAAATTTCAAAATTGATATTTTATTTTGCATCCCTACTTTTGTTTTACAAAAAGAACTCAATTTTTAGTATTTTGGATATTTATATTTTATTCTCGATATGTACTTTGGTTTTATGCAAAAGAACTCAATTTTTTCTAATTTCGAAATTTGTATTTTATTTTGGATCCCTAATTTTGTTTGACAAAAAGAACTCCATTTTTAGTAATTTGGATATTTAAATTTTATTCTCGATATATACTTTGGTTTTATGCAAAAAAACTCAATCTTTTGTAATTTCGAAATTTATATTTTATTTTGGAACCCCACTTTTGTTTTACAAAAGAAACTCAATTTTTCATAATTTTGAAATTTATATTTTATTCTCGATCATGTACTTTTGTTCTATGCAAAAGAACTCAATTTTTGTAATTTCGAAATTGATATTTTATTTTGCATCCCTACTTTTGTTTTACAAAAATTTTTAGTATTTTGGATATTTATATTTTATTCTCGATATCTACTTTGGTTTTATGCAAAAGAACTCAATTTTTGTAATTCGAAATTTATATTTTATTCTGGATCCCTACTTTTGTTTGACAAAAATAACTCCATTTTTAGTAATTTGGATATTTAAATTTTATTCTCGATATGTACTTTGGTTTTATGCAAAAGAACTCAATTTTTGTAATTTCGAAATTTATATTTTATTTTGGATCCCTACTTTATTTTACAAAAGAACTCCATTTTTAGTAGTTTGGATATTTATATTTTATTCTCGATATGTACTTTGGTTTTATGCAAAAGAACTCAATTTTTTGTAATTTCGAAATTTATATTTTATTTGAATCCCTACTTTTGTTTTACAAAAAGAACTCCATTTTTAGTAATTTGGAAATTTATATTTTATTCTCGATATGTACTTTGGTTTTATGCAAAAGAACTCAATTTTTTGTAATTTCGAAATTTATATTTTATTTTGGATCCCTACTTTTGTTTGACAAAAAGAACTCCATTTTTAGTAATTTGGATATTTAAATTTTATTCTCGATATGTACTTTGGTTTTATGCAAAAGAACTCAATTTTTGTAATTTCGAAATTTATGTTTTATTTTGGATCCCTACTTTATTTTACAAAAGAACTCCATTTTTAGTAGTTTGGATATTTATATTTTATTCTCGATATGTACTTTGGTTTTATGCAAAAGAACTCAATTTTTGTAATTTCGAAATTTATATTTTATTTTGGATCCCTACTTTATTTTACAAAAAGAACTCAATTTTTAGTAATTTGGACATTCATATTTTATTCTCGATATGTACTTTGGTTTTATGCAAAAGAACTCAATTTTTGTAATTTCGAAATTTATATTTTATTTTGGATCCCTACTTTTGTTTGACAAAAAGAACTCCATTTTTAGTAATTTGGATATTTAAATTTTATTCTCGATATACTTTGGTTTTATGGAAAAGAACTCAATTTTTTTTAATTTCGAAATTTATATTTTATTTTGGATCCCTACTTTTGTTTTACAAAAAGAACTCCATTTTTAGTAATTTGGAAATTTATATTTTATTCTCGATATGTACTTTGGTTTTATGCAAAAGAACTCAATTTTTTGTAATTTCGAAATTTATATTTTATTTTGGATCCCTACTTTTGTTTTACAAAAGAAACTCAATTTTTCATAATTTTGAAATTTATATTTTATTCTCGATACGTACTTTTGTTCTATGCAAAAGAACTCAATTTTTTGAAATTTCAAAATTGATATTTTATTTTGCATCCCTACTTTTGTTTTACAAAAAGAACTCAATTTTTAGTATTTTGGATATTTATATTTTATTCTCGATATGTACTTTGGTTTTATGCAAAAGAACTCAATTTTTTCTAATTTCGAAATTTATATTTTATTTTGGATCCCTACTTTATTTTACAAAAAGAACTCCATTTTTAGTAGTTTGGATATTTATATTTTATTCTCGATATGTACTTTGGTTTTATGCAAAAGAACTCAATTTTTTGTAATTTCGAAATTTATATTTTATTTTGAATCCCTACTTTTGTTTTAGAAAAAGAACTCCATTTTTAGTAATTTGGAAATTTATATTTTATTCTCGATATGTACTTTGGTTTTATGCAAAAGAACTCAATTTTTTGTAATTTCGAAATTTATATTTTATTTTGGATCCCTACTTTTGTTTGACAAAAAGAACTCCATTTTTAGTAATTTGGATATTTAAATTTTATTCTCGATATGTACTTTGGTTTTATCCAAAAGAACTCAATTCTTTGTAATTTCGAAATTTATGTTTTATTTTGGATCCCTACTTTTGTTTTACAAAAAGAACTCCATTTTTAGTAGTTTGGATATTTATATTTTATTCTCGATATGTACTTTGGTTTTATGCAAAAGAACTCAATTTTTTGTAATTTCGAAATTTATATTTTATTTTGAATCCCTACTTTTGTTTTAGAAAAAGAACTGAATTTTTAGTAATTTGGATATTTATATTTTATTCTCGATATGTACTTTGGTTTTATGCAAAAGAACTCAATTTTTTGTAATTTCGAAATTTATATTTTATTTGAATCCCTACTTTTGTTTTACAAAAAGAACTCCATTTTTAGTAATTTGGAAATTTATATTTTATTCTCGATATGTACTTTGGTTTTATGCAAAAGAACTCAATTTTTTGTAATTTCGAAATTTATATTTTATTTTGGATCCCTACTTTTGTTTGACAAAAAGAACTCCATTTTTAGTAATTTGGATATTTAAATTTTATTCTCGATATGTACTTTGGTTTTATGCAAAAGAACTCAATTTTTTGTAATTTCGAAATTTATGTTTTATTTTGGATCCCTACTTTATTTTACAAAAAGAACGCCATTCTTAGTAATTTGGATATTTATATTTTATTCTCGATATGTACTTTGGTTTTATGCAAAAGAACTCAATTTTTTGTAATTTCGAAATTTATATTTTATTTTGAATCCCTACTTTTGTTTTACAAAAAGAACTCCATTTTTAGTAATTTGGAAATTTATATTTTATTCTCGATATGTACTTTGGTTTTATGCAAAAGAACTCAATTTTTGTAATTTCGAAATTTATATTTTATTTTGGATCCCTACTTTTGTTTGACAAAAGAACTCCATTTTTAGTAATTTGGATATTTAAATTTTATTCTCGATATGTACTTTGGTTTTATGCAAAAGAACTCAATTTTTTGTAATTTCGAAATTTATGTTTTATTTTGGATCCCTACTTTATTTTACAAAAAGAACTCCATTTTTAGTAGTTTGGATATTTATATTTTATTCTCGATATGTACTTTGGTTTTATGCAAAAGAACTCAATTTTTGTAATTTCGAAATTTATATTTTATTTTGGATCCCTACTTTTGTTTTACAAAAAGAAACTCAATTTTTCATAATTTTGAAATTTATATTTTATTCTCGATCATGTACTTTTGTTCTATGCAAAAGAACTCAATTTTTGAAATTTCAAAATTGATATTTTATTTTGCATCCCTACTTTTGTTTTACAAAAGAACTCAATTTTTAGTATTTTGGATATTTATATTTTATTCTCGATATGTACTTTGGTTTTATGCAAAAGAACTCAATTTTTTCTAATTTCGAAATTTGTATTTTATTTTGGATCCCTAATTTTGTTTGACAAAAAGAACTCCATTTTTAGTAATTTGGATATTTAAATTTTATTCTCGATATATACTTTGGTTTTATGCAAAAAAACTCAATCTTTTGTAATTTCGAAATTTATATTTTATTTTGGAACCCCACTTTTGTTTTACAAAAAGAAACTCAATTTTTCATAATTTTGAAATTTATATTTTATTCTCGATCATGTACTTTTGTTCTATGCAAAAGAACTCAATTTTTGTAATTTCGAAATTGATATTTTATTTTGCACCCCTACTTTTGTTTTACAAAAATTTTTAGTATTTTGGATATTTATATTTTATTCTCGATATCTACTTTGGTTTTATGCAAAAGAACTCAATTTTTGTAATTCGAAATTTATATTTTATTCTGGATCCCTACTTTTGTTTGACAAAAATAACTCCATTTTTAGTAATTTGGATATTTAAATTTTATTCTCGATATGTACTTTGGTTTTATGCAAAAGAACTCAATTTTTGTAATTTCGAAATTTATATTTTATTTTGGATCCCTACTTTATTTTACAAAAGAACTCCATTTTTAGTAGTTTGGATATTTATATTTTATTCTCGATATGTACTTTGGTTTTATGCAAAAGAACTCAATTTTTTGTAATTTCGAAATTTATATTTTATTTGAATCCCTACTTTTGATTTACAAAAGAACTCCATTTTTAGTAATTTGGAAATTTATATTTTATTCTCGATATGTACTTTGGTTTTATGCAAAAGAACTCAATTTTTGTAATTTCGAAATTTATATTTTATTTTGGATCCCTACTTTTGTTTGACAAAAGAACTCCATTTTTAGTAATTTGGATATTTAAATTTTATTCTCGATATGTACTTTGGTTTTATGCAAAAGAACTCAATTTTTGTAATTTCGAAATTTATGTTTTATTTTGGATCCCTACTTTATTTTACAAAAAGAACTCCATTTTTAGTAGTTTGGATATTTATATTTTATTCTCGATATGTACTTTGGTTTTATGCAAAAGAACTCAATTTTTTGTAATTTCGAAATTTATATTTTATTTTGGATCCCTACTTTATTTTACAAAAAGAACTCAATTTTTAGTAATTTGGACATTCATATTTTATTCTCGATATGTACTTTGGTTTTATGCAAAAGAACTCAATTTTTTGTAATTTCGAAATTTATATTTTATTTTGGATCCCTACTTTTGTTTGACAAAAGAACTCCATTTTTAGTAATTTGGATATTTAAATTTTATTCTCGATATACTTTGGTTTTATGGAAAAGAACTCAATTTTTTTTAATTTCGAAATTTATATTTTGTTTTGGATCCCTACTTTTGTTTTACAAAAAGAACTCCATTTTTAGTAATTTGGAAATTTATATTTTATTCTCGATATGTACTTTGGTTTTATGCAAAAGAACTCAATTTTTGTAATTTCGAAATTTATATTTTATTTTGGATCCCTACTTTTGTTTTACAAAAAGAAACTCAATTTTCATAATTTTGAAATTTATATTTTATTCTCGATACGTACTTTTGTTCTATGCAAAAGAACTCAATTTTTTGAAATTTCAAAATTGATATTTTATTTTGCATCCCTACTTTTGTTTTACAAAAAGAACTCAATTTTTAGTATTTTGGATATTTATATTTTATTCTCGATATGTACTTTGGTTTTATGCAAAAGAACTCAATTTTTCTAATTTTGAAATTTATATTTTATTTTGGATCCCTACTTTTTTTGACAAAAGAACTCCATTTTTAGTAATTTGGATATTTAAATTTTATTCTCGATATATACTTTGCTTTTATGCAAAAGAACTCAATCTTTTGTAATTTTGAAATTTATATTTTATTTTGGATCCCCACTTTTGTTTTACAAAAGAAACTCAATTTTTCATAATTTTGAAATTTATATTTTATTCTCGATATGTACTTTTGTTCTATGCAAAAGAACTCAATTTTTGTAATTTCGAAATTGATATTTTATTTTGCATCCCTACTTTTGTTTTACAAAAATTTTTAGTATTTTGGATATTTATATTTTATTCTCGATATGTACTTTGGTTTTATGCAAAAGAACTCAATTTTTGTAATTCGAAATTTATATTTTATTCTGGATCCCTACTTTTGTTTGACAAAAATAACTCCATTTTTAGTAATTTGGATATTTAAATTTTATTCTCGATATGTACTTTGGTTTTATGCAAAAGAACTCAATTTTTTGTAATTTCGAAATTTATATTTTATTTTGGATCCCTACTTTATTTTACAAAAAGAACTCCATTTTTAGTAGTTTGGATATTTATATTTTATTCTCGATATGTACTTTGGTTTTATGCAAAAGAACTCAATTTTTTGTAATTTCGAAATTTATATTTTATTTGAATCCCTACTTTTGTTTTACAAAAAGAACTCCATTTTTAGTAATTTGGAAATTTATATTTTATTCTCGATATGTACTTTGGTTTTATGCAAAAGAACTCAATTTTTGTAATTTCGAAATTTATATTTTATTTTGGATCCCTACTTTTGTTTGACAAAAGAACTCCATTTTTAGTAATTTGGAAATTTAAATTTTATTCTCGATATGTACTTTGGTTTTATGCAAAAGAACTCAATTTTTGTAATTTCGAAATTTATGTTTTATTTTGGATCCCTACTTTATTTTACAAAAAGAACTCCATTTTTAGTAGTTTGGATATTTATATTTTATTCTCGATATGTACTTTGGTTTTATGCAAAAGAACTCAATTTTTGTAATTTCGAAATTTATATTTTATTTTGGATCCCTACTTTGTTTTACAAAAGAACTCAATTTTTAGTAATTTGGACATTCATATTTCATTCTCGATATGCACTTTGGTTTTATGCAAAAGAACTCAATTTTTGTAATTTCGAAATTTATATTTTATTTTGGATCCCTACTTTTGTTTGACAAAAGAACTCCATTTTAGTAATTTGGATATTTAAATTTTATTCTCGATATACTTTGGTTTTATGGAAAAGAACTCAATTTTCTTTAATTTCGAAATTTATATTTTATTTTGGATCCCTACTTTTGTTTTACAAAAGAACTCCATTTTAGTAATTTGGAAATTTATATTTTATTCTCGATATGTACTTTGGTTTTATGCAAAAGAACTCAATTTTTGTAATTTCGAAATTTATATTTTATTTTGGATCCCTACTTTTGTTTTACAAAAAGAAACTCAATTTTTCATAATTTTGAAATTTATATTTTATTCTCGATACGTACTTTTGTTCTATGCAAAAGAACTCAATTTTTGAAATTTCAAAATTGATATTTTATTTTGCATCCCTACTTTTGTTTTACAAAAGAACTCAATTTTTAGTATTTTGGATATTTATATTTTATTCTCGATATGTACTTTGGTTTTATGCAAAAGAACTCAATTTTTTCTAATTTCGAAATTTATATTTTATTTTGGATCCCTAATTTTGTTTGACAAAAAGAACTCCATTTTTAGTAATTTGGATATTTAAATTTTATTCTCGATATATACTTTGGTTTTATGCAAAAAAACTCAATCTTTTGTAATTTCGAAATTTATATTTTATTTTGGAACCCCACTTTTGTTTTACAAAAAGAAACTCAATTTTTCATAATTTTGAAATTTATATTTTATTCTCGATACGTACTTTTGTTCTATGCAAAAGAACTCAATTTTTTGTAATTTCGAAATTGATATTTTATTTTGCACCCCTACTTTTGTTTTACAAAAATTTTTAGTATTTTGGATATTTATATTTTATTCTCAATTTTTTGTAATTCCGAAATTTATATTTTATTCTGGATCCCTACTTTTGTTTGACAAAAATAACTCCATTTTTAGTAATTTGGATATTTAAATTTTATTCTCGATATGTACTTTGGTTTTATGCAAAAGAACTCAATTTTTTGTAATTTCGAAATTTATATTTTATTTTGGATCCCTACTTTATTTTACAAAAAGAACTCCATTTTTAGTAGTTTGGATATTTATATTTTATTCTCGATATGTACTTTGGTTTTATGCAAAAGAACTCAATTTTTTGTAATTTCGAAATTTTCATTTTATTTGAATCCCTACTTTTGTTTTACAAAAAGAACTCCATTTTTAGTAATTTGGAAATTTATATTTTATTCTCGATATGTACTTTGGTTTTATGCAAAAGAACTCAATTTTTTGTAATTTCGAAATTTATATTTTATTTTGGATCCCTACTTTTGTTTGACAAAAAGAACTCCATTTTTAGTAATTTGGATATTTAAATTTTATTCTCGATATGTACTTTGGTTTTATCCAAAAGAACTCAATTCTTTGTAATTTCGAAATTTATGTTTTATTTTGGATCCCTACTTTATTTTACAAAAAGAACTCCATTTTTAGTAGTTTGGATATTTATATTTTATTCTCGATATGTACTTTGGTTTTATGCAAAAGAACTCAATTTTTTGTAATTTCGAAATTTATATTTTATTTGAATCCCTACTTTTGTTTTACAAAAAGAACTCCATTTTTAGTAGTTTGGATATTTATATTTTATTCTCGATATGTACTTTGGTTTTATGCAAAAGAACTAAATTTTGAATAATTTCGAAATTTATATTTTATTTGAATCCCTACTTTTGTTTTACAAAAAGAACTCCATTTTTAGTAATTTGGAAATTTATATTTTATTCTCGATATGTACTTTGGTTTTATGCAAAAGAACTCAATTTTTTGTAATTTCGAAATTTATATTTTATTTTGGATCCCTACTTTTGTTTGACAAAAAGAACTCCATTTTTAGTAATTTGGATATTTAAATTTTATTCTCGATATGTACTTTGGTTTTATCCAAAAGAACTCAATTCTTTGTAATTTCGAAATTTATGTTTTATTTTGGATCCCTACTTTATTTTACAAAAAGAACTCCATTTTTAGTAGTTTGGATATTTATATTTTATTCTCGATATGTACTTTGGTTTTATGCAAAAGAACTCAATTTTTTGTAATTTCGAAATTTATATTTTATTTGAATCCCTACTTTTGTTTTACAAAAAGAACTCCATTTTTAGTAATTTGGAAATTTATATTTTATTCTCGATATGTACTTTGGTTTTATGCAAAAGAACTCAATTTTTTGTAATTTCGAAATTTATATTTTATTTTGAATCCCTACTTTTGTTTTACAAAAAGAACTCCATTTTTAGTAATTTGGAAATTTATATTTTATTCTCGATATGTACTTTGGTTTTATGCAAAAGAACTCAATTTTTTGTAATTTCGAAATTTATATTTTATTTTGGATCCCTACTTTATTTTACAAAAAGAACTGAATTTTTAGTAATTTGGACATTCATATTTTATTCTCGATATGTACTTTGGTTTTATGGAAAAGAACTCAATTTTTTGTAATTTCGAAATTTATATTTTATTTTGGATCCCTACTTTTGTTTGACAAAAAGAACTCCATTTTTAGTAATTTGGATATTTAAATTTTATTCTCGATATACTTTGGTTTTATGGAAAAGAACTCAATTTTTTTTAATTTCAAAATTTATATTTTATTTTGGATCCCTACTTTTGTTTTACAAAAAGAACTCCATTTTTAGTAATTTGGAAATTTATATTTTATTCTCGATATGTACTTTGGTTTTATGCAAAAGAACTCAATTTTTTGTAATTTCGAAATTTATATTTTATTTTGGATCCCTACTTTTGTTTTACAGAAAGAAACTCAATTTTTCATAATTTTGAAATTTATATTTTATTCTCGATACGTACTTTTGTTCTATGCAAAAGAACTGAATTTTTTGAAATTTCAAAATTGATATTTTATTTTGCATCCCTACTTTTGTTTTACAAAAAGAACTCAATTTTTAGTATTTTGGATATTTATATTTTATTCTCGATATGTACTTTGGTTTTATGCAAAAGAACTCAATTTTTTGTAATTCCGAACTTTATATTTTATTTTGGATCCCTACTTTTGTTTTACAAAAAGAACTCCATTTTTAGTAATTTGGATATTTATATTTTATTCTCGATATGTACTTTGGTTTTATGCAAAAGAACTCACTTTTTTGTAATTCCGAACTTTATATTTTATTTTGGATCCCTACTTTTGTTTTACAAAAAGAACTCAATTTTTAGTTATTTGGATATTTATATTTTATTTTCGATCCGTACTTTTGTTTTACAAAAAGAATTCAATTTTTAATAATTTCGAAATTGATATATTATTTTTCATCCGTAGTTTTGTTTTAGAAAAAAGAAACTCAATTTTTCATAATTTTGAAATTTATAATTTATTCTCGATACGTACTTTTGTTCTATGCAAAAGAACTCAATTTTTTGTAATTTCGAAATTGATATTTTATTTTGCATCCCTACTTTTGTTTTACAAAAAGAACTCAATTTTTAGTAATTTGGATATTTATATTTTATTCTCGATATGTACTTTGGTTTTATGCAAAAGAACTCATTTTTTTGTAATTTCGAAATTTATATTTTATTTTGGATCCCTACTTTTGTTTTACAAAAAGAACTCCATTTTTAGTAATTTGGATATTTATATTTTATTCTCGATATGTACTTTGGTTTTATGCAAAAGAACTCACTTTTTTGTAATTTCGAAATTTATATTTTATTTTGGATCCCGACTTATGTTTGACAAAAAGAACTCCATTTTTAGTACTTTGGATAATTATATTTTATTCTCGATATGTACTTTGATTTTATGCAAAAGAACTCAATTTTTTGTAATTTCGAAATTTATATTTTATTTTGGATCCCTACTTATGTATTACAAAAAGAACTCCATTTTTAGTAATTTGGATAATTATATTTTATTCTCGATATGTACTTTGATTTTATGCAAAGAACTCAATTTTTTGTAATTTCGAAATTTATATTTTATTTTGGTTCCCTACTTTTGTTTTACAAAAAGAACTCCATTTTTAGTAATTTGGATACTTATATTTTATTCTCAATATGTACTTCGGTTTTATGCAAAAGAACTCAATTTTTTGTAATTTCGAAATTTATATTTTGTTTTGGATCCCTACTTTTGTTTTACAAAAAGAACTCAATTTTTAGTAATTTGGCTATTTATATTTTATTCTCGATATGTACTTTGGTTTTATGCAAAAGAACTCATTTTTTTGTAATTTCGAAATTTATATTTTATTTTGGATCCCTACTTTTGTTTTACAAAAAGAACTCCATTTTTAGTAATTTGGATATTTATATTTTATTCTCGATATGTACTTTGCTTTTATGCAAAAGAACTCAATTTTTTGTAATTTCGAAATTTATATTTTATTTTGGATCCCTACTTTTGTTTTACAAAAAGAACTCCATTTTTAGTAATTTGGATATTTATATTTTATTCTCGATATGTACTTTGGTTTTATGCAAAAGAACTCAATTTTTTGTAATTTCGAAATTTATAATTATTTTGGATCCCGACTTATGTTTGACAAAAAGAACTCCATTTTTAGTAATTTGGATATTTATATTTTATTCTCGATATGTACTTTGGTTTTATGCAAAAGAACTCAATTTTTTGTAATTTCGAAATTTATATTTTATTTTGGATCGCTACTTTTGTTTTACAAAAAGAACTCAATTTTTAGTAATTTGGATATTTATATTTTATTCTCGATATGTACTTTGGTTTTATGCAAAAGAACTCAATTTTTTGTAATTTCGAAATTGATATTTTTTTTGCATCCGTACTTTTGTTTTACAAAAAGAACTCAATTTTTAGTAATTTGGATATTTATACTTTATTCTCGATATGTACTTTGGTTTTATGCAAAAGAACTCAATTTTTTGTAATTTCAAAATTTATATTTTATTTTGGATCCCTACTTTTGTTTTACAAAAAGAACTCCATTTTTAGTAATTTGGATATTTATATTTTATTCTCGATATGTACATTGGTTTTATGCAAAAGAACTCAATTTTTTGTAATTTTGAAATTTATATTTTATTTTGGATCCCTACTTTTTTTTTACAAAAAGAACTCAATTTTTAGTAATTTGGATATTTATATTATATTTTCGATCGGTACTTTTGTTTTACAAGAAGAATTAAATTTTGAATAATTTCGAAATTGATATATTAGTTTTGATCCGTAGTTTAGTTTTACAAAGAAGAAACTCAATTTTTCATAATTTTGAAATTTATATTTTATTCTCGATACGTACTTTTGTTCTATGCAAAAGAACTCAATTTTTTGTAATTTCGAAATTGATATTTTATTTTGGATCCCTACTTTTGTTTTACAAAAAGAACTCAATTTTTAGTAATTTGGATATTTATATTTTATTCTCGATATGTACTTTAGTTTTATGCAAAAGAACTCAATTTTTTGTAATTTCGAAATTTATATTTTATTTTGGATCCCTACTTTTGTTTTACAAAAAGAACTCAATTTTTAGTAATTTGGATATTTATATTTTATTCTTGATATGTACTTTGGTTTTATGCAAAAGAACTCAATTTTTTGTAATTTCGAAATTGATATTTTTTTTGCATCCGTACTTTTGTTTTACAAAAAGAACTCAATTTTAAGTAATTTGGATATTTATATTTTATTCTTGATATGTACTTTGGTTTTATGCAAAAGAACTCAATTTTTTGTAATTTCGAAATTTATATTTTATATTGGATCCCAACTTTTGTTTTACAAAAAGAACTCAATTTTTAGTAATTAGGATATTTATATTTTATTCTCGATATGTAATTTGGTTTTATGCAAAAGAACTCAATTTTTTGTAATTTCGAAATATATATTTTATTTTGGATCCCTACTTTTGCTTTACAAAAGGAACTCAATTTTTAGGAATTTGGATATTTATATTTTATTTTCGATCTGTACTTTTGTTTTACAAAAAGATTTCAATTTTTAATAATTTCGAAATTGATATATTATTTTTCATCCGTAGTTTTGTTTTACAAAAAAGAAACACAATTTTTCGTAATTTGGATATTTAAATTTTATTCTCGATACGTACTTTTGTTTCATGCAAAAGAATTCAATTTTTGGTAATTTCGAAATATATATTTTATTTTGGATCCCTACTTTTGTTTTACAAAAAGAACTCAATTTTTAGGAATTTGGATATTTACATTTGTAAGAACCTAGAAAATAATTGACTGAGAAAGGGATAGAGTATTAAAATATTGAGGAACAAAGGAGTGGGACCCACGTCCTTAAGTATTTAATTCCTTTTGTTCTTCATTATTCAAAGAACACTATCTCTCCTCTTTCACTCATTCTCTAGAGCTCTTTTCTCTTCTTCCTTTCTCCCTTCGATTTCTTGACGGTTTGTTGTCCGATTGAAGAGCGGAGACCGCCTACGCGACGAGCGTCACGAGAGTAACGTTTTGCACCGAACAGAATCTTCAATTAGGTGAGTTTTCAAATTCGCACCTTTTTAGGGTTCCAATTTGGGGATTTTCGTTCTTCGCGCAATTTCATGTCGCAGGCGCTGTTTTTGGGCTTGCTCTTCCTCTGTGAAGTGTTGGGACAGTGCTAATGCTCGTCGTTTTGCGTTTAGGTACCGCTAGAGTACTAAGTGAGCACTTAGAGGAAAAAGGAGCACTTTTGACGATAGAGGAGCTGCAGGAGCAACGTGTAAGGGAAGTCTTAAATTTAGTCTCTTTAAAAGCTTCAATGAAAAGTGGGAAATTCCCAGTTGATTGAGGGATTGAATCTGCTTAGGTTCCTTTTCTAGCTAAGGTGAAGCGAAAGGCATTTTTTGCGTTAAATTGAGTTTCTCTTTGTGAGCTTGATGCATTATGTTGAAATACCATTTAGTTCATAAATTGTTGAATTAAACTTGATTTGAGTAGAAGTGAATTGGAATATATTGTTATGTGTATGATGAATTTCATTTGGATATGAATTTGATTGAATCTCAACTTGTTGTGATGAATGTGAGTAGTTAATGAGTAGAAATTGGCGTGAATTGTTCTATGTAATGAATGAATGTTGAATGGGATGACCAATGCCCCAAACCGAGTATGATGGTATTGCTTTAGCCGGTGATGAACTGTCTCGCTATAAACCGTGTAAATTGAGCAGTGTCAAAGTTGGGAAATGACCAAGTTTTAGGGGAGATGTCTGTCCAATTTTGGTCGACCTCGCCTAAGCGAGCCCCGTTCTCGCTTAGGCAAGAGTCTTCCAGCTGGCAAGAGTTGGCCTCTCGTCCAACTCTCGCACAAGTGAGCCCCGGTCTCGCTTAGCGAGACCCTTCCAGAGGGCGAAGAATTGGTTACGGCCTGGTCTCGCCTGAGCGAGATATGTTCTCGCCTAAGCGAGAACCCCGCACCCAGATTGTGTTTCTTTTATGAAATTGAAGAATGTATGACTTAGTGTTATATGAGATTGATATATGTTGATCTATATGATGTGAAATTGAGGAATGATATGTTGTGATGAAGATATTTGAGGGGTTACTTGGCGGTAAGGCCGGAGGGATAATTTCATGAGGTACCCGGCAAGAAGGCCAATGGGTTATATTGAGGTGGAACAAGTTTGAATGATTGTGGTGTGTTGTGCTTGTATGTGATAATAGTAGTGTGTATGGACTAGGGATTTCCGATGGAATATTCGGACTTCACCGATGATCGAGTCACGTAGACATTGTCATCGCTGTGAGAAGTCGACTGAGATTGGATTAGGATGACCTACTGGAAAAGGCCTAATTCTTTCACCCCGACTCACATGGTGGTAGAGGTTGAGATATAATATTTAATCCCCATGTCGTGTATCGGTGTTAGTTCCAATTGTCCGAGTCCATACAGCCTTCCGAAGTCATCGACCTGATGTGTGTGATTGTGATTGCCATAGCCTTCGGTAGGCTGATTGATTGAATAATGTGGATGATTAAATTAATGTTCATGTATAGACTTAATTATGGAAATATTGATTTTTGGCTTACCCCTTTTCTTTCATGGTTTGAATTTGTACCTGCTATGATCGTGTTTTGACACTGGAGCGTATAACAGAGAGACGTTGCTTCGAGCAATGGGGCCAAGCCGGAGAAAAGCTAGACCCCTTAGTCGCTTTATTTCTTTTGTAATCCGAGACCGCTCGCTTGTCTGGGCATGTGTTTAACTTTGTACAACTTTTTGAGGATGATTGTATATGCATATATTCATCTTTTGCTTGTATGATCTTTATCTGAGTAGATGTTATTATGATAATGATGATGCATGATTTAGTGAATTACTTTGTTTATTTGTATTTTTTTGGGGTGTTACAACATTTTATTCTCGATATGTACTTTGGTGTTATGCAAAAGAATTCAATTTTTTGTAATTTTGAAATTTATATTTTATTTTGGATGCCTACTTTTGTTTTACAAAAAGAACTCAAATTTTAGTAATTTGGATATTTATATTTTATTTTCGATCTGTACTTTTGTTTTACAAAAAGAATTCAATTTTTAATAATTTCGAAATTGATAGATTATTTTTCATACGTAGT
>JAMXMO010000251.1:0-11422 GCA_030347555.1 Lablab purpureus
TTGCTTCATACGCCAACGTGACAAGTGTTGGAATAAATGGCTGAGTTTAAGAGGGGGTGAATTAAACTCTTAAAGATTTTCAAATTCCAAGGCCAATTTATGAAAACCAGATTCAAAATGAAGAGGAAAATAAATTCTTTAAAGATTCTTGAAATGCTTTTACCAATGTATCATATATCCAATTCAATTAGCAATTCGAATTTCAATTAGCAATTCGAATTTCAATTACAGAATTTAAAGGAGTAGGGAAAGAAGATCAACACAAGAGATTTACACTGGCACACCTTTCAACAAAGGCTACATCCAGTTTCCTAAACACCCAAATCAAATCAATTCACTAAATTTCAGTTTTTACATGAACCCTACATTGAACAATACACCTGATCTTGAACCCTACAAGATCTGTATTTCCTTGTAAAACCCTATTACAAGAACATCTTAATCACCCTGATTAAGAGAAGCAAACCCAGCAAAAGATTACACAAGAACTTGGAACAAATTCACCTGGAAAATCAGTGCAGAACTGAAAATAGAGCACGCAAAAACAGAGTATGAATTCTATGAAAGATTCTCAATTCAATTTGATCTTGGACTCCTTGATTGATTTCGCAAATTGATTTAGAACACTTGAAAAGCCTTCTTGAACAATGGGTTTCTCAGTAATTGATTCGTCACTCAGTTCTTTAAATTTCAAAGTATTTATAACAAAACTGTTCCAGTGGTTTAAAGTTGTTTCTGATGAAATCAGTTAGTTGAAACGCGATTTAACTGGTTGTTTTCATTAAAATGAATTTTCCAGAGAGCACCCCTTTTCTGAAAACTGAAAACAGTCAGTTGAAAATGCAATTTAGCTAGTTGTTCCAGAGAGCTTGGATTTCTCAACAAAAGCTCCAGAATTTCAACTGGTTTAAATGCAGAAAAACAGCTAGCTAAAATTAGCCAAAAACAAAGCTTTAAAAACGAAGAACATTTAATTGATTGAAACCACATTTTTAACAAGTTAAAAAGCAGTTAAGACTTTTGAAAACATTTCAAAACCTTTTAAAACATTTCAAATCATTTTAAAACACAAGATTAAGTCCAAGATTAATTGAAATGCATCTTACCCGACATCCTAAGACACTCTAATCCTAAGACACAATCTTCATTCTTCAAGCACCATCATCTTCATCATCAAAGGTGGTTGGAGACATCAAATCTACTTGAAACCAAGTCTTCAAGTCCAACAAACTCCCCTTATTTGATGATGACAACCACTTACAACCACTTGAAGCATCCATTGTCTTTGAAGAATGTAGGAGTCCTGAAAATACACAAAAAAATACGAAAATACAGTAGTAAAAGCAAAAACAGTATACAGAGCAGCAGAAGTAGTATTCTCTCCCTTTCACACATTCTCCCCCTTTCACCTGCGCTTCATGATGTGCCTTCAATACTTTCTTCCCCTTTGGAATCATCAAATAGCATAAGGAATATAACATAACATATGCAGTAAAATTAAAAATTGTTCAACAGACATGGGCATTAGACCCAATTAAAAAAACATAATGAAACACCAACAACACTCAAACAAGAAAGAAAAAATAAATGCAAGCAGCAGCAGCATAATGAGAGCAGCAACAAAATTTGGGTAATAGCAGCATAAGCATCAGCAGTTCTTGAGCAACAACATTCATAACAGCAGTAGTCCATCAGCAGCAGCAACATCAACAGCTAACAGCAGTAACAGTAAAACACTAGCAGCAACAATTTCTCTTTAGATCCAGCTTAATCATCATCCTCTCCATCATCATCAACATCAGCCACAGTATTATAACCAACATGAATCTGAGCTAGTTGGGCATGTAGGTCTTCAATACTTTGATCAATGCGCCCAAAACGTTCCATGCAGTAAGAATGATGATATACCTGATGAGATTGAATAGAATCAAATCGTTGCAGCACAGTTTGCTCAAACAGAGATAGAGGAGTGCCATGATCAACAAGAGGAACATAGGGAACAATGTCTCCCATCATTGAACACTCTTCAGCAGCAGCACCAGCATTGTCAGCATCACCAGCAGCAGTTCCAGCAGCACTTGTTCCAGCATTTCCAGCATCTTGTCCAGCATCCCATTCACCATCCCTTTTACTAAAACCAAACTTGAACAGGAAGCTATTATCCAGCTGATGAGATCTTCCAGTGTTGATTTTCTGTTCACCTCTTATATCCACACGAAAATACTCAAGAAATTTTGAAATTACCAATGCATAGGGAAGGCGATAATCAGTCAACCTCTTTGATTTCATCATGTGATCCTTCATAATATGAATCCAATTAATTTTGACAGATTTCATCAAGCAAAAAATTAGAAGAAGATCACCTTCATTTAATGTGGCATGGTTACTTCCTCTTGGTGTAATCATCCAGGTGATTATGAAAGTGAGAATCCTAGCTGTCCAAGTTAGACCTCCAACATGAAATCCTCTAATAGAACCTTGAGGATCATGCAAACATTCTCTGTAGGTCTGAATTTTGTTGAAGTCTTCCAAAGAGCCACACAATCCCCTACTTACAAAAATTCCATTAGTTTTGAGTCCAGCCACCCTTTTCCAAACTGAATTGTTTATTGTAATATCCTTTCCTTTGACTTTTGAGGTGAGAACAGAACCATCATGCTTGAGATTTGTATAGAACACCTTCACTAAATCTGGGTAGATGAACCCATTCAGCTCCAAAAATTTCTGCAATTCTTGATACTGCAGCATAGCTATTATATCAGCCATTCCTTCATCCTCCAGCCACTGAAAACTCAGAATCTTTGGTGGATTCACTGCCTTTTTACTGATATGAGACTGAAACTTCTCCATTCTTTCATCATCTCCATCAAACCAAGCTTCAATAGAACCATGTCTATATGAAGGAGGTGCTGGAATTTCAGGTTCTTTGTGCTTTGAGGACCCAGCAGTTTTTTATTTCTTTCTTGGGTTGCTTGAGGAAGCCATAGCAGAAGAGAAAATGCACAAAACAGGGCAGAGATAGTATTTGCAGAGTTTTACACACAAGCAGTTTGAATAGCAATGCAATTCGTATATGTATTTAAACATATTTTGATTATCAGCTTTTAAAAAGAATTCAATGCATTGTGTAGTCAAACAAGCAATCAGATGGAATATATGGGGAAGAGATATGCAGCAGGTTTTGTCTTAGCCAAGGCATTCGGTCAGTTGAGTGAATTTTGAATTTTGGAAAGAGAAATCAGTTAAAAGGAAGACAAAAGCACTACATGACAAAATAAGAGTCAAGATTCTTTAACCAGCTGTATTTTACATGTAACAGATGCACAACTATCAATCAATCAATTTAAATTCACCAATTGAATGTAAATCAATGCAATTTATCACCTAATTCGTTTTGGTATTTAATTTTGTATTGTTCCAGACAATTTTAGTCGGTTGATTTGTGCGAAACAGCTTATTAAAACAGATAGTCTGATACTGATTTAATACCAATTAATGAAATTAACTAACTAAATCGACAATGAACTGACTAAATCAGAGACAGAAATTACTGCAACTCCACTGCAGCCCCAAATTAAGCAAAATAAGCTGATTAAAACACGAAATAACTAACTAAAAAACTGAATGTCATTGCAGATTTCATTTATATCATATAAACTTCAAGTCTAACTGCAATCAATTAACAAACATGCAAAATTAAACACTCAAACACACAAAACAACATGTACAACAACAAGAGTGAGTCACACACATGAATTAAATCCCATTTGAGATATCAAGAACACCCAATTCATTTCTCAATTCAAAAAATCTATCTTTAGAGAGTGGTTTGGTAAAAATATCAGTAAGTTGGTTATGTGAATCAACAAATTCAATTATGCAGTCACCTTTTTGAACATGATCTCTAATGAAATGGTGCCTTATTTCTATGTGCTTTGTTCTAGAATGAAAAATAGGATTTTTGGTTAGATTGATAGCACTTGTATTGTCACACCTAATAGGAATGTGATCTAGTTTCAAACCATAATCAAAAAGATGTTGTTTTAACCACAAAGTTTGAGCACAACAGCTCCAAGCTGCAACATATTCAGCTTCAGCAGTAGACAAAGCCACACTAGCTTGCTTTTTGCTATGCCATGATACTAGACTACTTCCTAATAGATGACAAGTTCCACTTGTGCTTTTCCTATCCAATTTACAACCAGCAAAATCAGCATCTGAATAGCCTACTAGATTAAATGATGCACCTTTTGGATACCACAAACCAACATTAATAGTAACTTTTAGATATTTTAGGATTCTTTTAGCAATTGCAAAGTGTGATTCTTTAGGATTGGACTGAAATCTAGCACACATGCATACACTAAACATTATATCTGGCCTACTAGCAGTTAGGTATAAAAGAGAACCTATCAAACCTCTATGTTTAGTGGAATCAAATGGTTTACCACTTTCATCAGCATCAAGGTAGCTGCTGGTAGCCATAGGAGTGCTTGATTCTTTGCAGTTGTCCATGTCATACTCCTTTAACAGCTCTTTGCAATATTTTGATTGATTAAGAAATGTTCCATGATCCATTTGCTTGACTTGTAAGCCTAAGAAGAAGTTTAGATCACCCATCATTGACATTTCAAACTCCCCCTGCGTAGCTGCCACAAATTCTTCACAAAGCTTCTCATTAGTGGATCCAAAAATTATATCATCTATATAAACCTGCACAAGTATTATGCTGTCCAAAGACTTTCTAATGAACAAAGTTTTATCAACTTGGCCCCTTTCAAAATTTTGAGAGATAAGAAAGTTACTCAAACTTTCATACCATTGTCTTGGAGCTTGCTTGAGTCCATAAAGAGCCTTTTTGAGCTTATATACATGATTAGGAAACTTGTGATCAACAAATCCAGATGGTTGTGAAACATAAATTTCTTCATTTATATAACCATTCAAAAATGCACTTTTCACATCCATTTGATGAAGTTTGAATCCAATCATGCATGAGAAAGCAAGCAATAGCCTAACAGCTTCTAATCTAGCTACAGGAGCATATGTTTCTTCATAATCTATTCCTTCTTCTTGATTGTATCCTTTAGCCACAAGCCTAGCTTTATTTCTAGTTATTATTTCTTGATCATTCATTTTATTTTTAAACACCCATTTTGTACCAATTATATTCATTTTAGGTGTGCAAGGGACTAGTTCCTAGACCTCATTCCTTTTTAACTGATTCAGTTCATCTTGCATAGCTAAAATCCAATTTTCATCAAGTAATGCATCATCAACACACTTAGGTTCAACTTGGGAAACAAATGCAGCAGTTAAACATGTATCTTGCATAGATCTTCTAGTAGAAACACCTTGTTGAACATCACCTATAACATTTTCAATGGATAGCTCACGAGGCACCCTCCATTCTTTGGGTAAATCATTTTCTGCAGATTTCAGTTCTGGTGCCAGGATTTCAATCAGTTCTTTCTGATTTTCACCAGCTAAAATTTCGTCTGCAGCAGCTTTATCAGATTCTAATTGTTCAGCTGATACACCTTCAATTATATTCTCTTCTCCTGCACCTGCACCACTTACTGCACCTTCATTTTGCACATTAGTCTCATAAAAAACAACATGAATTGATTCCTCAATGATAGCTAATCTTTTGTTATAAATCCTATATGCTTTGCTATTAGAAGAATAACCTAAAAACAATGCATTATCAGCTTTAGCATCAACTTTGCCAAGTTTTTCTTTGCCATTATTTAATACAAAACACTTGCAGCCAAACACTCTAAGATGTGCTATGTTGGGTTTTCTCCCTTTATACAATTCATAAGGGGTTTTCTTTAAAATAGGTCTTATCAAAACCCTATTTATTATATAACATGCAGTATTTACTGCATCTGCCCAAAAATATTTGGGAATATTTGATTCAATAAGCATAGTCCTTGCAAGTTCTTCAAGTGACCTACTTTTCCTCTCAACCACACCATTTTGTTGAGGATTTCTAGGTGCTGAAAGGTTATGTTTAATTCCATATTTTTCACAAAAATGATTGAACTTTTCATTTTCAAATTCCCCTCCATGATCACTTCTTAGAGCACTTATGCTGCAGCTATTTTCAGTTTGTAAAACCTTGGCAAGTTTCTTAAAAGCATGAAATGCATCATTTTTATTTGTAAGGAATAAAGTCCAAGTAAATCTAGAATAGTCATCAACAATAACTAAAGCATAATAGTTTCCTCCAATACTCATAGTTCTAGATGGACCAAACAAATCTAAATGCAGAAATTCCAAAGGTTTTGATGTAGACACATAATTTTTCAGATTAAAAGATACTTTGGTTTGTTTTCCTCTTTGACATGCATGACAGATTTTTCCTTTTTCAAATTTCAGTTTTGGTATCCCTAAAACAAGCTCTTTGGAAACAAGTTTTTCCAAATGATTCATGTTTATATGTGCAGCTCTCCTATGCCAAAGCCATGAATTATCTTCTTTAGACATGAGACATGTTGCACACATATGATCAAGATAAAGCATGTAAATATTTTCTATTCTCTTTCCTAACATGCAGATTTTTTCAGAATTTTTCTCAATAATTTTGCAATGATTTGTTTCAAATGTAATTCTAAAACCTTTATCACACAACTGGCTAATACTAAGGAGATTATGCTTCAAACCTTCAACATATAACACATTTTCAATAAGGATTGAAGAAATGTTACCAACAT
Organism: Lablab purpureus; assembly: GCA_030347555.1. Taxonomy (NCBI): domain Eukaryota; kingdom Viridiplantae; phylum Streptophyta; class Magnoliopsida; order Fabales; family Fabaceae; genus Lablab; species Lablab purpureus. Next base: position 6,720 of record JAMXMO010000251.1, read on the forward strand.
CACCACTTCCGAGTATTTTTCCTTTGTTATTATCTCCATATGTGACAAAACCTCCATTTTTCAAGGTGAGTTTGACAAACTTTCTTTTGTCACCACACATATGTCTTGAACAGCCACTATCTAGATACCACAATGATTCTTTGGCCTTCAAGAACACCTACAAAACACAATAAATGGAGAAAATTTGGTACCCACATCAATTTGGGTCCAACAAAATTAGTTATCTTTCTATCACATTTTGGCATCCAAATATATTTACCACTAGGAACTCCAAATTTTCTGATTTTGCAAGACTTTGAAGTATGTCCCTTGTTCATACAATAAAAAAATGTAATGAATGAAGTGCTGGATGGTTTTCCATATGAAAAGAAATTTCTATAAGACTTTTGTTTCTTTTGAAAACCATTTGTAATCCAAGTCCAGCTCTATTTATTACACAATTTTGAAAGCCTAGAAGGGTATCCAAATTGGCTCTTCCCATGGTGAATCTAGCTAGAGCTTTGTTCAAATACTCAATTTTATTTTCCAAAATTCTGCAGTTTTTGCAAACTATTTCAGCATGATCACAATTGCAATTTGAAGCTTTATAAATCATTTCAAGATTCTCAAAATCAGTTTTTGAATTTTCCAGCTCTTTCTCTAGCTCTTTCACCTTGTTCTCTAACCAATTATTCATACCTTTAAGCTTATTGTTTGAACAAGCAACTTTATTAGCTTCTTCATGCAATTCCAGAAAATTTTGCAGCAGCTGATCATAATGAAGACCATTTTGAGTTGTTGAGGAACTTACACTACTTGCTGTATCACAATTAGCCATAAGACAAAGATTGGCCTTTTCATCTTCACTTGAAGAATCACTACTAGAGGAGACATCATTCTCATCCCATGCTATATAAGCCTTCTTGGTTTTGGATGATTTTTCATGTTTCTTTTCTCCATTTTTTTCTTTGTTTTGTGAATATGGACATTCAACCTTAATATGTCCCTGTTTTCCACAACCAAAACAGGTAAAGTTAGAAGAAACCAAATCTGATTTTTTGTTGTACCTCTTGTTTTTGTAACCTTTGTTCTTGTATTTCAAGTACTTGTTGAACTTTCTCACTAAGAGGTTCAGATTTTCTGCATCACTTTCTTCGTGTGTTTCATCATCACTAATCTCCTCCTTATGAACCAAAGTCTTCAAGGCCAGCCCCTTCTTTTTCTTGTCACTTTCTTCTTGTTCAGCAAGCCTATTTAGCTCAAGTTCATGCTCCCTCAACTTTCCAAAAAGTGCAGCAACACTTATTGTTGTTAGGTCCTTAGATTCAGAAATTGTTGTTACTTTAGGTTGCCAACTTCTATTCAAACATTTCAGTACTTTTATGTTCAGCTCCTCTTTCTCAAACACATTTCCAAGACCTATTAGATGATTTACAATGTGTGTAAATCTTTTCTGCACATCTAAAACTGTTTCTCCTGGCAGCATCCTAAACATCTCATATTCTTGGATTAAAGTGTGTTTCCTAGCTCTTTTCACATCAGCAGTCCCTTCATGTGTTACCTCCAACACTTCCCACATTTCTTTGGCATTGGAACACTGTGAAACACGAAAAAATTCATCAAGATTAAGTGTAGATGTTATAATATTCTTTGCTTTACAATAATACTGCACTTTCTTTTCTTCTTCAGCATTTAAACTTTCCCAAGGTTTCTCTTCTTTAGGGATATACAGTCCATTGATTATAGCATTCCAAATACCTTTATCAATTGATTCAATGAAAATCTTCATTCTTACTTTCCAAAAAGGATAGTTTACCCCTGAAAACATTGGTTGCCTGTTTATAGAAGCACCCGCTGCAAAAGGCAATTTTCCTTCAGCCATGTTTTTGAAATTTTCAGAAAACTTGAATATTTTCAAGAACCAGCTCTAATACCAATTGTTGGAATAAATGGTTGAGTTTAAGAGGGGGGGTTAATTAAAATCTAAAAAGATTTTCGAATTCCAAGGCCAATTTATGAAAACCAGATTCAAAATGAAGAGGAAAATCAATTCTTTAAAGATTCTTGAAATGCTTTTACCAATGTATCCTATATCCAATTCAATTAGCAATTCAAATTTCAATTACAGAATTTAAAGGAGTAGGGAAAGAAGATCAACACAAGAGATTTATACTGGTTCACCTTTCAACAAAGGCTACATCTGATCTTGAACCCTACATGAAAAACTAAAACCAGAACAATACACCTGATCTTGAACCCTACAAGATCTGTATTTCCTTGTAAAACCCTATTACAAGAACACCTTAATCACCCTGATTAAGAGAAGCAAACCCAGCAAACAGATTACACAAGAACTTGGAGCGAATTCACCTGGAAAATCGGTGCGGAGCTGAAAAGCAGAGCACGTGTTGGCATATTTCAAGTCCGGAGTTTTATGGAGACCTACGGTTTTGATGATGAAGTTTTTAGAAAGTTTCAATCAACATTAAAGACTTGTGTCATCTCACAAAGGAAGGTTGCTTGATAGGAAAGGAAAGGCATAAAGAGCATTCAAAGCTTTCAAGAGAGAAGATTGATGAAGATTTTCTCAAGAGAGTTGAAGGATCTAGAGTAGAAGGTTACGTTTTGGGTGTTGGATAAAAGAGTAAGTCATAAATCCCATTCAAGACCTTCCCAAACAAGAGAGCAAGGTGTTTTCTCGCAAAAACGTTTTTCTACGCTTTTAATCGATTACCATACGTAGATAATCGATTATTTAACTTAAAATTTGAATTAAAAATGTTTAACGAGCAAAATAATCGATTAAGTGTCTTTGATAATCGATTATATTGATTACAGGTTAATATAATCGATTATGGCCTTAATCTAATCGATTATATCGAGGCGATTTCAGTTTTCCAGTTTTTAAACATGATATAATCGATTAAGCTTTTTATATAATCGATTAATTAAGTCGTTTTTGCGAAATTAATACTAAATCAACCTAAGAATGGAAACTTTGGAGCATTTTCGAATTATAAAATGAAAGAGAATGTCTTAGGTTCTACACATCTGAACAAACACAAAATATTCAAAGTGTTTCTGCGCCTTAGCTTTTTCAAAGCCGCTTTCCTGCTCTCTTCAGTTTGATCAAGTCTTTGGAAGTGGTGATCTTTGTGCTTAAGCTTTCTATCCAGCACATTTCAGGTGTATTCTTTTCTTGTTTTTACGTAAAGGAAAATTCATCCCTTGGATCCGTTCTAAGGAGGTGTTTCATCTCTTGTGTGTCAAGAGAGGTGGGTTTCATCCTCGGTGTGTATGCAGGGAGGTGTTTCATCCTTAGTGTGTCGAGGAGGTGTTTCAGTTTATCTTTATTTGTTATTGCATGAATTGGTGTTTGTAATTTCAATTAAAGATAGTGGGAAAATCATCACGGATTTGTGGTGGTTGGGAACTGGACGTAGGATTGGCTTAATCCGAACCAGTATAAATCTCTGTGTTATTTCTCTTTCTCTATCTCTTTTAATTGTGGATCATTATAACAATTGCTAATCCCAACAGCGTTAATCAAAGGATTAGAAAAATTCACATCCAAGTTTTTGAAAGTTTTTCAAAACACTGAAAATTTATTTGAAAGAGAAAATTTCTTTAAAAATCCAATTCACCCCCTCTTGGTTTTTACTCTGCAGTCTTTATTTAACAATTGGCCTCGAGCTGGTTTTTGAAAGTTATTCAAAAACAAGATCCTTATGGCGAGACAAAAATCAAACTTTTCTTTGAAGGTGCATCTATTCATAGACCACCACTTTTTACAGGTGAAAACTATCCTTTTTGGAAAAAGAGGATGGAAATTTTTCTAAGGTCTAATGATCAAGGCGTTTGGGATCTTTGTTGTAAATGGTCCATTTATTCCTATGGTTGTTGTTGAAGAAGCGCAGGTACCTAAGAAGAAAGCAAATTGGAGCAAGGACGAATACAACCAGAATCAATGCGACATAAGGGCATGTAACATGATAGCATCTGCCTTAACCATTGATGAGTTTTACAGGTTATCGGATTGCACTACTGCAAAGGAGATGTGGGACACTTTAGAAGTCACACATGAAGGAACGGAAGAAGTGAAACGATCAAGGAAGAACACCTTGATTCAGGAATATGAAATGTTTCGTATGAGCAAAGGAGAAACCATATGCGACGTACAAAAGAGATTTACTCACATCGTAAATCATCTCAAGGCGTTAGGTAAGAAATTCGATACTGAAGAATTAAATGTCAAAATTTTGAAATCTTTGGACAGGACTTGGCAACCTAAAGTGACGGCCATCACGGAATCAAAGAACCTTGCAAATATGAACATGACAACTCTCTTCGGAAAGCTTAGAGAACATGAAATGGAGCTAGGTCGCTTCAACGGTGAAGAAGAGGACGTTAAAAGGAAAGGTATTGCCTTAAAGGCTCAATCCATTAAAGAGGAGAGTAGTGACACTGATGATTCAGAAGACGATGATCTTAAGGAATTTGTAAAGAAATACAAAAAGTTCATCAAGAAGAAAGGCAACCATAAGAAAGGTAAGAAATTTGAAAATTCAAATTCTAACGATAATTATAAATGTTATGGTTGTGGCAAAAAGGGGCACATGAGAGCAGATTGTCCGAATTCCAAGAAACCTGAAGAAAAAGAAAAGAAAAGCAAGAAGTTCTTCAAAAAGAAGAAGAAAGCATATATCGCTTGGGATCCACGTGTA
>JAMXMO010000321.1:0-10270 GCA_030347555.1 Lablab purpureus
CCTCGTGATACCGAATGCACAAGCTCGTAAGTGAAATCAGTGCCGCCAGCCTCCCTAAGAGTCCTCTCCACGAGGTGGAGGTCGAGCCATAATATTCTCGCAGTGAAAGTCACGGATCGGGATCGAATCGAAATTAGAATCGAATCGAACCGAGCACGTAATTAAAATTCGCAGATACAGAGGGAGAATGCTCAGAACTACTTAAACTAATTGTATGTAATGATATAGAATCTAAAGACAAATTCCTAGAATGCCTAACTAATCTATGAAAGGTCCTATCTATTTCAGGATTAAAGGGTTGTAACTGTCCTGGGTTTGTTCTAGTCATGCACTACCATGCAATTCGGATCGCATACCGTAGTTCACCCCTCCGACAATTTAATAATGGTAAATCGTGAACAAGTGCACCAGTGCAGGTTCCCGTGAAAGAGAGGTGGGTCACAAATGGAACCGCTTAAGTACCAAGTCTTTCCTAGCCTCGAACCTTTCTAGACATGCACCGTCAAGCAATTCACACATAAACAAACAGAGGAGGGGTAAATCTGGAACTATACTCAAACGAAGTCCAAATAATCTGAAATTTTGTGAGTAACACCCTAAAATCATGAAAAGACAGTACGCAAAAATTGAAAGCAGAACTCAAAGGATAGCTATGTGAACCAGGACCAGAGAGTATGAAAAATAAGGGCAATAAAACTTCAAAAATAAAAATAAAATAGTAAACGGTCTTTTTTGGGAGATTTACTCAGCCCAATCCGCTTTGCGAATTGGCCATCACGTAGATCTCATTTTTCTACCCCAAATGCATATATAATACGTCCAATTCGATAACCGAGGCAAAAGTTATGGTCTGCTTGAAGTTTTCAAAAAAACAGCTTTCAGTTATCAAAAATCGAACCACTATATGTGCTTCTGGTATTTTTCAAATAAAATATGGATTAAAATAAATGTGCACACAAAAATTCAAATGAAAATAACAAGTCTAGCTATTAAAACGAAAATTGGAAAAAAATCTGGTTACTCACTCTCGTTTGGGCTTAAACCTCGCAGCTCCTCAATTCCAAATTCCCTTGTTTCTTTTGCTACACCTGCAATGCAACACACAACACGCAAGCAACACAAAAACGCAAAACATAACCTTTGGACAGAAACGTTGGTCCCCTAGCAACGCGCCAAATTTGATCGGTGTCGTACTCTGGTCAAATAAAAAAACAATTAAATGTAGTACTAGGAAGAAGTGACTCCTAGGTCGTCTCTCTCAAGGACCAATTTTCACTCGTCAAAAGATTAAATCATGCAATAGGGGGTTTTGAACCGATAACAGCTTAATTAAAATAAAGCGTATAAATAACAAATTAATTTCAAGTAATTAAAATAGGCAAGACTCTTGAACACAATGCATCTCTCGACATCCTTGGCTCACAACAGATTATCATCCGTTTAATCCTTGTTCCGCCTAGATTAACCAACTAAGCGAAAGTTAACCCAAGACTTCCCTACACGAATTAAGCAAACGTGAACCTTGTAAGGTCTCCCTCCGAGGGATTAAGCATCCTCCGCATAGTAGACTTCACAATGGAGAATCAAACGTACGAAACCATAAAACGCACAAAACCTCAATCGCTGAGTGCAAGATGCCCAAGAGCCCTACCCCGGGGTTTTAGTCTTCCATAAATTTAGAAAACGTAAACGTAAAATAGAAAGACGTAAAATAGAAAACGTGAAACGTAAAACGAAATTGAAAGCGTGAAAACGGAATTGATCAAACGAAATTGATAAACGAAATTGAAAACGAAATTGATAAACGAAATTGAAATAGAAAACTGGAAACCGAACAAAGAGCCAAAACGTAAACCCTAAAAAAATATCCTGGCACGCCGCCACAAGGCAAAACGTAAAGAAACCCTAATTCCTACTATCGTTGCCGTCTTTCTCCGTGCTGTATCTGTGTGTCTGGTTCGCTCTCCCTCAGCTGCCCTATTTATAGCTGCATTGCATAGGCACGAAACCCTAGATCCATTGGGCCCAAAACTCCAGTAAACAATTCTCGGTCCAAGTTATGACGTGGCAGCTCCTCTTGAAGTCCATGAATTAATTCCAAGCCCAAAATAATTTTAAACTCGCCTCGAAAAAAATTGAATAATTAAACTTAAAAATCCAAATTAATTAAAATATGAATTTTTGTTCCAAATATAGCCCTAATAGAAATTAGTACAAAATATAAACAATTAAGCACAAATTAGAGATGAAAACAAGTACAGAAAGGTAAGAAAATAAGGGAAAATAATGACTCATCAACATTTAATTGTTGTTTTTATTTGACCGAGGTAGACTCGCAGAATAGAGACTAAAGAGGCGGATCAGAGACTAGAGACAGCAAACAAGAGACAAGAGACGCAGACGTAGAGACTAGAGATGGCGGACTAGAGACTAGAGACTGCAGACTCAGAGACTAGAGGACTGCAGACTAGAGACTAGAGACTCGCAGACTATAGACTCGAGACTGCAGACCAGAGACCGGAGACTAGAGACTAGCAGACTGAGAGACTAGAGACGGAGACTAGAGACTAGAGACTGCAGACTAGAGACTAGAGACCGCGACTGAGAGACTAGAGACTCCAGACTAGAGACTAGAGACTCTAGCACTGAGACTCCAAAGACTAGAGACTAGAGACTAAAGACTAGAGACTAGAGACCGCAGACTAGAGACTAGAGACTGCAGACTAGAGACTACAGATCGCAGACTAGAGACTGCGAGACTAGAGACTCGCAGACTAGAGACGAGAGGCTGAGACTAGAGACTAGACACCTAGAGACTAGAGACTAGAGACCGGAGACTACAAACTAGAGACTAGAGACTACAAACTAGAGACTACGTACAGCGCATGACTAGAGACTAGGACTGCAGACTAGAGACTGGGGACCAGCAGACTAGAGACCGCAGACTCAGAGACTGAGACCGCAGACTCAGAGACTAGAGATTGCAGACTAGAGACTAGAGACTGCAGACTAGAGACTAGAGACTGCAGACTGGAGACTACAGACTAGGGAGACTAGAGACTAGAGACTGTGAGACTAGAGACTGGAGACTGCAGACTGAGAGACTCAGAGACCGAGACTAGAAACTAGAAACTGCGACTCAGAGAGTAGAGACTGCAACTAGAGACTAGAGACCGCAAACTAGAGACTAGAGCCTCGCGACTAGAGACCAGAGACTACAGACTAGAGACTAGAGAGTGCAGCTAGAGACCCAGACTAGAGGCTGGAGACTCAAGACTAGAGACTAGGAGACTAGAGACTAGCGAGACTAGAGACTAGAGACTAGCAGACTGCTGAACAGAGACTAGAGACTAGAGACTAGAGACTAGAGACTAGAGACTAGAAACTACGCACTAGAGACTAAAGACTCCAGACAGAGACTAGGGACTCGCAGACCGAGAGACTGAGAGACTCAAAGGCCGCAGACTGCGAGACTCAGAGACTCGTAGACTGGAGACTATAGACTGCCGAGCTAGAGACTGGAGAGTACAGACTAGAGACTACAGACGCGCAAACTATAGACTAGAGACTACGACTGTAGAGACGAGAGGACTGCAGACCTCAGAGACTAGAGACTAGAGACTAGAGACTAGAGACTAGAGACTAGAGACTAGAGACTGAGAGACTAGCAGACTGAGAGACTAGAGACTGCGAGACTCGCGACTAGAGACTACAGACCTAGAGACTACGTGCAGACTAGAGACTGCAGCTAGAGACTACAGACCTGCAGACTAGAGACTGAGACTGCAGAGGACTGCAGACTAGAGACTAGAGACTGAGAGACTAGAGACTAGAGACTAGAGACTAGAGACTAGAGACTAGAGACTGAGACTCAGAGACTAGAGACTAGCAGACTAGAGATTAGAGACTAGAGACCGCAGACTAGACACTGGAGACTAAAGACCGCACACCAGAGACTAGAGACCAGCAGACAAGAGACTATGAGACTACGACTAGCAGAGACTAGAAGAGTACGGACTGAGACTACAGACCGTAGACTGCAGACTAGAGACTGCAGACTAGAGAGTAGAGACTGTAGACTAGAGACACGCACGGACAGACTAGAGACGTGTAGACTGAGCGGACAAGAGACCAGACACGGCAGACTACTAGACTAAAGACTGCGCGACTAGAGACTAGAGACTAAAAACTACAGCACTAGAGAGTGCGGACTAGTAGACTAGAGACTCAGAGACTAGAGACCAGACTGCGAGACCGGTAGACTATAGACTGTAGACTCGCAGACTATAGACTCGCAGACTAGTGACTAGCAGACTATAGACTAGAGACTCGAACACTAGAGACTAGAGACTAGAAACTCGAGACTTAGAGACCAGAGGCTAGAGACTAGAGACTAGTAGACTAGAGACCGCAGAACTAGAGACTACGGAGACTCGCAGACTGGAGACTAGAGACCGCAGACTATGAGACTTGAGACTCGCAGACTAGAGACCGAGACTAGAGACCGCAGACTAGAGGACCGGAGACTAGAGACTAGAGACTGCAGACTAGACACTGGAGACTACAGACTGAGACTGAGACCTGCACTAGAGACCGAGACTCTGCACTAGAGACTCCGCACTGAGACTCAAGTGACTAGAGACTAGAGACTAGAGACTGCGACTAGCAGACTGCAGACTACGCACTGAGACTACGAGTACTAGAGACTGCAGCACTAGAGACTATGAGACTAGAGACCGGAGACTAGAGACTAGAAACCGCAGACTGAGAGACTAAAGACTACGGACTAGAGACTAGAGATTGCACACTAGAGACTAGAGACTAAAGACTGCAGACTAGAGACTAGAGACCGCAGACTAGAGACTAGAGACCGCAGACTAGAGACTAGAGAGTACGACTAGAGACTACAGACTAGAGATAGACTGGAGACTGCAGAGTAGAGAATAGAGACTCGCAGACTAGAGACTAGTGAGACTAGAGACTAGAGACTGCAGGACTAGAGACTAGAGACTAGAGACTAGAGACTAGAGACTAGAGACTAGAGACTAGAGACTGCAGACTAGAGACTAGAGACTAGAGACTAGAGACTAGAGACTAGAGACTGCAGACTAGAGACTCGAGACTGCAGACTAGAGACTAGAGATTGCAGACTAGAGACTAGAGACTAGAGACTAGAGACTAGAGACTAGAGACTAGAGACTAGAGACCAGAGACTAGAGACTAGAGACCGCAGACTAGAGACTAGCAGACTAGAGACTAGAGACTGCGAGACTAGAGACTAGAGACTGCGAGACTAGAGACTGAGACTGCAGCACTAGAGACTAGGATACTACAGCCTCAGGGACTGAGAGACTCGAGACTAGAGACTCGCAGACTGCAGACTGCAGACTAGAGACTGCAGACTCTAGAGACTCGAGACTACAGATTAGAGACTAGAGACTAGAGACTAGAGACTAGAGACTAGAGATTACAGGTTAGAGACTAGAGACCGCAGACTAGAGACTAGAGACTAGGGACTAGAGACTAGAGACTACGATTAGGAGACTACGCACGCTGACTAGACACTAGCAGACCAAAGACCGCAGACTAGAGACTAGAGAGCTCGCAGACTAGAGACCATGAGACCCATACTAGCAGAGTAGAGAGTATGACCAAAAGACTACGATCGAGACTGCAGACTAGAGACTGCAGACTAGAGACTGAGACTCCGAGAGCTAGAGACGAGAGACTCCAGACTAGAGACTAAGGACTACAGACTAGAGACTAGAGACTGCCGACTAGAGACCAGAGACTACAGACTAGAGACTAGAGATGCAGACTAGAGACTAGAGACTAGAGACTAGAGACTAGAGACTGCAGACTAGAGACTAGAGACTAGAGACCGCAAACTAGAGACTAGAGACTAGAGACCGCAGACTAGAGACCGTAGACTAGAGACTAGAGACCGCAGACTAGAGACTAGAGACTGCAGACTAGAGATTAGAGACTAGAGACTAGAGACTAGAGACTAGAGACTAGAGACTAGAGACTAGAGACTAGAGACTAGGGACTACGAACTAGAGAGTAGAGAGTAGACAGTAGAGACTAGAGACTGCAGACTAGAGACCAGAGACTATAGACTAGAGACTAGAGATTGCAGATTAGAGAGTAGAGACTGCAGACTACAGACTGCAGACTATAGACCAGAGACTGCAGACTAGAGACTAGGAGAATGAGAGACTCGCAGACTAGAGATTAGAGACTGCAGACTAGAGACTACAGACTCCAGACTAGAGACTAAAGGCTACAGACTAGAGACTACAGATTGTAGACTAGAGACTAGAGACTAGAGACTAGAGACTAGAGAATGCAGACTAGAGACGAGAGACTGCAGACTAGAGACTAGAGACTAGAGACTGGAGACTGGAGACTGGAGACTCGAGACTAGAGACTGCAGACTGCAGACTGCAGACTAGAGACTAGAGACTCCAGACTGGAGACTAAGCACTCCAGACTAGAGAGTAAAGACTAGCGACTAGAGACTAGAGACTAGAGACTAGAGACTAGAGACTAGAGACTAGAGACTAGAGACTGGAGACTGCAGACTAGAGACTAGAGACTAGAGACTAGAGACTACAGACTAGAGACTAGAGACTGCAGACTAGAGACTAGAGACTAGAGACTAGAGACTAGAGACTGTAGACTAGAGACTAGAGACTAGAGACTGGAGACTAGAGACTAGAGACTAGAGACTAGAGACTAGAGACTGCAGACTAGAGACTAGAGACTAGAGACTAGAGACTAGAGACTGCAGACTAGAGACTAGAGACTGGAGACTAGAGACTAGAGACTAGAGACAGAGACTAGAGACTAGACTAGGAGACTGCAGACTAGAGACTAGAGAGTGCAGACTAGAGACTAGAGAGTGCAGACTAGAGACTAGAGACTAAAGACTACAAACTAGAGACTAGAGACTGCAGACTAGAGACTAAAGACTGCATACTAGAGACTAAAGACTGCACACAAGAAACTAGAGAGTGCGGACTGCAGAGAGTAGAGACCGCAGACTAGAGAGTGGAGACCGCAGACTAGAGACTAGAGACCAGCACTAGAGACTAGAGACCGCAGACTAGAGACTAGAGACTCGCAGCACTAGAGACCGCGGACTAGAGACTAGAGACTCGCAGACTAAAGACTCGCAGACTAGAGGCTGCGACTGAGAGACCGCGGACTCAGAGACTAAAGACTCGCGACTGGAGACTAGAGACTGCAGACTCAGAGACTGCAGAGTAGAGACTAGAGACTGCATACTAGAGACTAAAGACTGCACACTAGAGAGTGCAGACTAGAGACTAGAGAGCTGCGACTGCAGACTAGAGAATGGAGACTAGTAGACTAGAGACCGCAAACTGTAGACTGCAGAGTAGAGACTAGAGACTAGAACCTGCAGACTAGAGACTAGAGACTAGACACTGCACACTAGAGACTACAGACTAGACTCTAGAGACCAGAAACTACGCACTAGAGACTAGAGACCGCGGCACTAGAGACTAGAGGATCGCAGACCGCAGACTAGAGACTAGAGACCTGCGACTAGAGACTAGCAGACCGTGCACTGCAGACTGGAGACCGCACACTGAGAGAGTAAAGACGCACACTAGAGACTGTGAGACCGCAGACTAGAGACTAGAGACCGGGACTAGAGACCAGAGACTCAGAGACTAGAGACTGTAGAGACTAGAGACTGGAGACTAGAGACTAGAGACTAGAGACTGCATACTAGAGACTAAACACTGCACACTAGAGACTAGAGACTGCAGACTAGAGACTGCAGACTAGAGACTAGAGATTGGAGACTAGAGACTAGAGACTGCAGACTAGAGACTAGAGACTGCAGACTAGAGACTAGAGACTGCAGACTAGAGACAAGAGACTGGAGACTAGAGACCGAAGACTGAGAGACTCGCAGACTAGAGACCTGCAGTAGACCGCAGACTAGAGACTCGAGACCGTAGACAAGAGACTAGAGACTAGAAACTACGACTAGAGACCGTAGAGCTAGAGACTGCAGACTAGAGACAAGAGACCAAAGACCGCAGACTAGAGACTAGCAGACTGCAGACTAGAGACCGTAGACCGCATACTAGAGATTAAAGACAGAGAAACTAGAGACTAGAGAATGCAGACTAGAGACTAGAGACTAGAGACTAGAGACTAGAGACTAGAGACTAGAGACTAGAGACTAGAGACTTGAGACTAGAGACTAGAGACTAGAGACTAGAAACCGCTGCACTAGCACTGGAGACCTGGAGACCGCAGGACTAGAGACTAGTAGACCAAAGACCGCACTAGCAGACTCAGCAGACTGCGCACTAGCAGACTAGAGACCGCATACTAGAGACCAAAGACCGCACACTGGAGACTAGAGACTGCAGACTAGAGACTAGAGACTTCAGAGTAGAGACTAGAGACTGGAGACTAGAGACTGCAGACTAGAGACTAGAGACTGCAGACTAGGGACTAGAGACTAGAGACTACAAAGTAGAGACCTGCAGACTCGAGACTCAGAGCTAGAGACTGCAGCACTCAGAGACTAGAGACCGACCAGACTGTGAGACTAGAGACTAGAGACTAGAGACTAGAGACTAGTAGACTGACTAGAGACTAGAGACTAGCAGACATTAGTAGACTAAAGACTAGAAACACGACTCAGAGACTAGAGACTTCGCACTAGAGAGTAGCAGACTGACGTACTCAGAAACCAGAGACCAAAGACCGCAGACTACTGCAGCACTAGAGACTAGAGACTGCATACTAGAGACTGAAAGACCGCACACTAGAGACTAGAGACTCGCACACTGCAGAGTAGAGACTAGAGACTAGAAACCTGCAGACTGCAGACTAGCAGACTTCAAACTAGAGACTAGAGACCGCGACTCAGAGACTAGAGACTAAAGACCGCAGCTACTAGACTAGAGACCGCCGACTAGAGACTAGAGACTCGCATACTAGAGACTAAAGACTCGCACACTAGAGACTAGAGACCGCAGACTGTAGAGTGCAGACCTGCACTACGTACTGCAGAGCGCGCACTGTAGACCGAGACCGCTGACCAGAGACTAGAGACCGTAGACTAGAGACTAAAGATCGCAGCACTAGAGACTAGACATCGCAGATTCAGAGACCGCAGACTAGAGATCGCAGAACTAGAGACCGCAGACTAGAGACCGCAAACTAGAGACGCCAGTACTAGAGACCGCACTAGAGACTAGGAGACCGGCAGACTAGAGACTAGAGACTGCAGCACAGTAGATTAGGAGACCGCAGACTGAGAGACTAGTCATCGATGTCGTACTCGGTCAAATAAAAACAATTAAATGTAGTACTAGAAATTGATTCCTAGGTCGCCTCCCAAGGACCAATTTTCACCGCCAAAAGATTGAATCATGAAATGTGGGGTTTGGACGATAATCAGCTAATTAAAATATAGCAGCATAAAACAACAAATTAATTGCAGTGAATTAAAATAGGCAAGACTCTTGAACACAATGCATCTCTCGACATCCTTGGCTTACAACAGATTATCATCCGTTTAATCCTTTGTTCTGACCTAGATTAACCAACTAAGCGAAAGTTAACCCGAGACTTCCCTACACGAATTAAGCAAACGTGAAACTTGTAAGGTCTCCTTCCAAGGGATTAAGCATCCTCCAGAACAGAGGCTTCACAGAGGAGAATCAAACGTACGAAACCATAAAACGCACAGAACCTCCATCGTTGAGTGCAAAGATGCCCAAGAGGCCCACCTCGGGTTTTAGCCTTCCATTAACTCGTAAAACGTAAAACACATTGCAAAGAAAACGTAAAACGTAAACCGAGAATGAAAATGAAAAGGAAATAGAAAAGGAAATAGAAAACGAAATAGAAAACGAAATAGAAAACGAAATAGAAACGAAGTAGAAAACGTAAATAGAAAACGAAATAGCAATAGAAAATGGAAAACTGAATTATGGAACTCGTGGAACAAGAGACTAATTCTCGATAAAAACCAAAACCAAAACAAAATGTAAACCGGTCTCTCTTGAAAAGAAACGTAACCCTAAATTCCTACTATCGGCCGCCGCCTCAAGCCCTTCCTCACCGCCTCTACTTGTAGCCGTATTGCATGGGCACGAAACCTAGACCCATTGGCCCCAAAATCCAAGTTGCGTGGACGTGGCAGCCTCCTCTTGAAGTCCATGAATTAATCTCCAAGCCCAAAATAATTTTAAACCGCCTCGAAAATAAAAAT
>JAMXMO010000350.1:0-12500 GCA_030347555.1 Lablab purpureus
CTTTCATATTTTCCTTTTCTTATTTTCTTGTGGTGACTCCTCCTTGCATGGGTTGAGGTTCTTCATGAATTGAGATCACATCATTTAATCCCTCTCTTTGCCAAGAGTTTGCATAATGCAAGGTGAATTTGAGATGTCTATGATGGGAGAATTGAATTTCTTCCTAGGTTTGCAGGTCAAACAATTGCAAAATGGAACCTTCATAAACCAATCTAAATACTGCAATGAATTGCTCGAAGAAGTTCAACATGGAAAGTCGCAAAGAAGCCAATACACCAATGTCCTCAAGTCTGTTATCTTGATATAGATGAATCTGGAAAATCGGTTGATGCAACTATGTATAGAGGTTTGATTGGATCTTTGTTATACATTACTGCTAGCAGACCTGACATCATGTTTGTTGTATGTCTATGTGCAAGATTCCAAGCTAATCCAAAGGAATCACATCTCACAGCTGCAAAACAAATTTTGAAGTATCTCAAAGGAACTGTGAATGTTGGGATGTGGTATTCAACTGGTAATGAGTTAAATCTGGTTGGATATACTGATTCTGATTTTGCAGGTTGCAAATTAGACAGGAAAAGCACCAGTGGAACATGTCACTTGTTTGGAAACTGCTTAATTTCGTGGACAAGCAAGAAACAAGCATGTGTTGCACTTTCCACACGAAAAGTTGAATACATAGGCTGCTGGTAGTCGCATCTGCCACGAATTTTGTGGTTGAAACAACGACTAAGTGATTTTAATTTGCATCTTTACGATATTCCAATCTTATGTGATAACACCAGTGCAATCAATCTAACTAAGAATCCTATACAACACTCTAGAACTAAGCACATTGAAATAAGGCACCATTTTATAAGAGATCACATAGAAAAGGAGGAATGTAGGATTGAATTCATCTCTACTAATGATCAGTTAGCTGATATATTCACTAAACCTCTTGGTCGTGATAGGTTTTTCAAACTTAGAAATGAATTGGGTATCCTAAACATCAATCATATCTCTTAAATTTTCTTCTGCTGAGTTGATTAGTTTATTAATTCTATGAAATAGTTGGCTTATTTCATTTAAGCGGCAATAAGATTTTACTAATGCAGATTTCAAGTGTGTTAATTTCAGTGTAACGATCGACTTATTTCACTTAGCCGACAACGATGCTTTACTTGTTACATAAAATAGTTTGCTTATTTTCAGGAAATAACAGACTTATTTCATTAATTGTACCTGCAGATGCTGTTTTAATCGAATAAGTCCATTAATTGCTTTGACTAGCTGACTAATTCCTGTAATTGTAATTAATTTCAATTGTATTTTCAAGAAATCAGTGTTTAATCAAATCAATTTAAGCCATATCTGTCCAATTTGTTCATTCGGTGCACTATCATTCAAAGCATGAACAATTATAGGTGCATGTGTATTCACTTTATTGGGTTTTCGAATTGGGTTTCCATTTCTCAATATCCGCATTTTCACGAAGCGAGCATCCGTGGTTGAGTATGAATCTGTTCAAAATATTTGCTTATTAATATACGGTTGACCATGCATACTTATCTCTCTATATAGTTCCAATACATCTGCATTTCATATACTTCAGCTGTTTCTCTCTATTCTCTGCATTTTTGCATACAATATTGTATCATCTCAGGTTCTCAGATTCAAATGTCGAACAATGAGCATGGTGCTAGTGATGACCCAGATGCTTTGATAGACAATATGTTTCAAAGGCTGAGAAGATCATTACGGAACAGAACTTCAACACACACAACTGCACCTCAATCGGGAGAGCAAACGAAATAGAGGCTCATCATCCGGGACACAAGCGAGATCCAATTCGGGTTCTAGAGCGGAATCGTCGAACCTTCGGAGAGAAGGTTTCTAAAAGATACAAAGTAAGGGTCAGACTTCCTCAACGAATGGATCCTCCTCCTCCTCCTCCTTCTGCAGAAGAATCTAATGAAGAAACAGAGTCTGAAGAAGAAGAAGAAAACAATGAGATAGTCGAATTAGTGGAACGCATAATGCAGATGAAGCAGATTCTTACACCTAAAATTCTTAAGTTCAGTTAGCTGGAAAATGAAAACTTGACCTTCGTGAGGAACTCACTTCATGCACAAGGTCTTGAACAATTTGTAGAGCTAGAAGGTAACTTCTACATTGACCTTGTTAAACTCTTTTATGCTAACATGAAGGTGGAAAACAATGCACTTGTTTCCCAAATAAGAGGCAGGGAAGTGCGAATTGATAACACTCTATGGAGAAGAGTTGCTGGTTTGAGAAATGATGGAATCAAAATAAGCAAAGGCAACACTGGTGCAGTTCCCAACTTCAACAAGGAGGCTGTATATAAAGACTGTTTGCGTCAATGTGATGAGGCCCTGATCCTCAAGTACAATGTGGGAAGAATGAAGCGTGATGAGAGACTCCTAGACTTCTTTCCTGCATGGCAGCTTATTCCCAGGGGGAGTAATCATGCACAGCTGATGGAAGAAGATCTTGCTCTGATTCATTGTCTGAAGAATCGCATTAAGGTCAATTGGATTTATGTGATCAAGGGTCACATGTTCAAGTCAAAAAGACTGAGTGATCACAAGTTGCCATATGTCATTCTGATCTCAAAGTTTCTGGACTACTTTAGCTTTCCCACTAAAGGCGAGACCACCAAGATTGTCAACCATAAACATATGTTTGATAACTACTATCTGCGCAAAATGGGATTAACTAAAGTTAATGGTGAATGGTCCTATGAAGCTGGCGCATCATCATCAGGACATGGAGCAACCTTCACAGCTGGAACTTCATATCAGCAGGATTATACAGCATATCAAATAGTTCCCTATTCTGCACCTCCAACTTACTAGGGAGTACCAATGTCTGAGTTTGAGCAAATGCTTATTTCAACTATGGTAGCCAGGTTTACAAATGTAGACACTTGAGATTGACTTAATCCAACAACGACTTGCTGAAATCCAAGTCAGCGTGGATGGTCTTGATGGCTCCAATAGTCAAACCACTAATGCAATGGAAGAAGATGATGCTGATGGTGATGAAGATGATGAAGATGAGGACGATGATGAAGAGGATGAATGATCTTTTATGCTTCTATCTTTTATGCTTTCGACGATTATTTCTCCGCATGAAAAACAATTCGGGTCCGTAATATTTGCATACACTTGTTATTTTGGTTAATCTGCACTTTTGAACACTCTATAACTGCTATATCTGCTATTTGCTAATGTCAAAGGGGGAGATAATCTACCATCTTTTCTCTTTGTGTTTGTTTTGTTTTGCAGGTTGACATCATCAAATAGGGGGAGTTTGTTGATGATTTGTGATTTGATGATGTTATTTAAGCTTTGATGATTGTGTTTATAATGTGTTAGATCTGTGATTAATGGTTCTGGAATGATTTAGGATTACTAGAGATGTTAGATTATCTGTAAATGATTAACAAATTGAATAATGATAATCTGTTGTTTTTGTTATTCATCAGTTAGTCTACTAATCCTATTTGCTCTAGTCGACTATTTTCATTAAATGTACCGAGGAATACGAGGTTTAATGAAAATAACAAAGCTGGTTTTGGTCTTCGATCGACTATTACATTCCGGACTCCTACCTATGCAGAAAATGTGCAGAACGCGGGTTTATTGCTTTCAAAAGAAGATGACCCATAGCATTTCATTTGGCCTATATATACAATGCTCGAGGACATATCTAGGCGTAAAAGAATTCAAGAGAAAACTCTCAAGTCGTTGCATACATTTAGAAGAAAAGGATTCTATAGAGTTTTTCATTTTTACTGTATACTGTCAAGATTTTCTTTCTTTCACTGTAACTTGTATTCTTTGATATCGGGTTAGAGATTCGTAAGTGGGTTTTAGAACCCTGTGTCTGTGATTGGGGTGATCACAGTGACTCGGTGTGAGTCAGTGGGTGTAGAGCTATTCTATAGTGTTTAGAATAGGTTCTTTGATTTTCTTGTAGTGTTCAAGAAATGATTTGTTGTAAAGAATACGATTTTGATAGTGATTAGGATGCTGTGGAGTTGCGGATCACCAAGCTGGATGTAGTTCTTGCACAAAGAACGAACCGAGTATAAACCTTGGTGTTATATTTTCTCTTCCTTCATCATACATGTTATATTACTGCAGTAAGAACTAACCTATTATTTCGTAATTATCAGACGGCTAATTCTCAGTAAACTGAACCAGTAAATTTTCTGATACGAAAAAGTTTTTCAATAAAGCTATATATCAATTCAACCCCCTTCTTGATATAATTCGCATCTAACAAATACAGCGGTGAAAAAAATTGAGCTAAGGGAATTAGTAAACTTGTAGCCTATTACGTGTCTTCACTATCCCTGCATCTTCTTCTCTCTTCTTCGGCATCTTGTGCTGGTTGTTTTCCTCTTGAAGACCCAGTATTGTCTTCTTACGGAGAGACATCTTCAATTTCCAGCTTTCTCTACCCTGTAGACTCTCACTGTTCAGACCTTGAGAGTTTGGAGCAAATATCTTCATAATGAGTTAGTTAGAGACTCATCATGCTTTTCCATCCTTGAGACTATGTTTGCTTCCATTGAGCCGAGGTTGAGGTTGAGGTTGAGGCTCTTCATCTTCATCCATAGCGACGTCGTCATCTCTTTGCCTGAACATGTTTCCTTGTTCAATAAGGCCCATGTGCCTTAGAACATTCTTTCCAATTTTGCTATTGCTGAGCAAAATCTGCTTGTTTTCTCCTTTAAGATCCACACCTTTGTATTCTAAAATCTTGGATATAAACACAACATAGGGTAAAGCAAAAGATAATAGCCTAGTGGCTTTAAACATATTATCTAAAATTATTGCAGGCCAATCAACACTAACATTATTAAAGAAACCATACATCAAAAGAATGTCTTCCTTAGTAAGTTGAGCATGATTAGTGCCTCTAGCAACAATTATCCAGACAATAATATAATGCAACATTCTCTAATTTAACTTTACATTACCGACTTTGTACAAGTTCTCCACTTGTAGGTTGGGGTCTTTGCAAAATTTTCTGAATTCTACCGACTTGTTGAAATCTTCAAATCCATATGTTATGTTGACTCCTCCTTGTGTGGATAGGCCAGTAACATTGTTCCACACATCTTCATCAAGGTGGATGCGGACTCCTTTCACCTTGGTACTTGGATTAGCTGTTCTAGAAGTTAAATTCATATAGAATACTCTTACCAAATCCGGATAGTATGCACCTTCAAGCTCTACAAAAGTTTGTAAACCACTTGCAACTAATAATTCTGAAATGAAAAACCATGAGTTCTAAAAAATTGACAAGACAAAAACTTGGGAGTAAGAATCTTCCTGTCTTTCCAATGGTTAACATAGGCAATCTGTAAGTCTTCATCGGATATCCACCTAGCAAGAGTTGGTGGTCTTGTTTCGACTTCTTGCATGTTGGGAAGACATTGGAGCTTTGCCTCTCCTTCTTGAAGGCATCTTCCTTCTTCTTTGATCAGCCATTTGAGTAGATAATTGACAAAAGAAGGACAAACACGAAAGCTAACACAGAAACAACAATCTAATTTCGCACAGCAGTGGATAAACCAGCAGAATAGCAGCAAGAGTGAGAGAGAGTGAAAGTGGCACTTTAATTCTCAATCTAGGTATTTATAGGCAAAGATTCTGATTACAATTCATAGGTTTAATGCGAAAATAGCCGTCAGGATTCGAATATAGCCATTAGTACTGAAAAACACGTGATTAGGAGGCTCAGCGTTCAAAACCAGTGTGCAGAAAAACGCGAACGTCGCATTTAATCGATTATGTGAAGAGCGTGATCGATTATTTGCGTGCAAAATTTTCCAGAAAACGAAAACCCATAAATTTAATCGATTATGTGCATTCCTTAATCGATTAAATTGCTCCCAACGATTTAATCGATTATGTCATGAACTTAATCGATTATGCTTTAAAACATTTTCAAAACAGCGCTTTTAATCGATTACCATACGAAAACTAATCGATTATATACTGGAATTTTCATAAAAACACACAATTAACATCAAAACTCATCAATAAACATCAATCAATCAACAGATTTATCATCAACAATACCTGGAACCTTTCTAAGCTCATAAAGTCTTACTTGAGATAAGAGTTTGGTAAATATGTCAACTAGTTGATGTTTTTGCCTCCCTTCATAAGCTTGATCACTTGCTATCTCAACACCAAAGAGGCTTTTTGAAAGAGGAACCAGCCTACAACATAAACAAGAAATATCCTGGTCCCCTAAAATTACTTATTAGAGTCCTCATGGGTTAGAAACAATTTTTCCTTTGGGAACCCATTTGTATTTCCCATTAGGAACACTAAAGCGTCTAATATTGCATCTGTTTACAGAATGACCTTTATGCATACAATAAAAACATGTAGGAATATTTGGTTTTCTTGAGAAATATATATTTTCATAAACCTTCTTTGTAGGAACATTGGTTTTATTTGAGAAATTTATATTTTCAAAAACCTTATTTGGGTTAGACGTTTCTCCTTTTACAAAAACAGTTTTGGTAGGTTTATGATTAAATCTGAAATTATAGCCAAGTCATGCTTTTTCATATAAACCTTTTTGCACATTTAAAACATTATTTAAATTTTTATTTCCCATGGTAATATTTGAAAGAGATGTTTCAAGATAAGATACTTTATTAGCAAGAACATTACAATTTTCACAAACAGGAATTTTTGTTTTGCATTTGCAAGGAATTTTTGCTTTTCTAAATCCTCTTTCAAAACCTTTTCTCTTCTTCCAAATCAACAATTTTCTTTTCAAGACTCTTATAGTCATTTTTAATTTATTATGAAAAGAAGTAAGTTTTTCAGATTTTTCACATAAATCAAGAAACTCTTCAAGCAATTCATCATAATTATTTGGAAGACCAGAATCACTTACCTTGCTACATGTGGATTCAGCATCATCATCCGCCATGAGACAAATGTTTGCTTCTTCTTCTGAATCACTTGCACTTTCAGAAGAACTCACTTCATTATCTTCCCAAGCAATGTACGCCTTCTTTTTCTTCTTGTCAAAAGGCTTTTTGTGTTTCTTTGCTTTTTCTTCATCTTTCTTGATGTTGGGGCAATCCGACTTCAAGTGTCCCCTTTTTCCACAACCATAGCATTTAAAGTTATCAAGAGAATTTAAATTTTCAGCTTTCTTACCTTTCTTGAAATTCCCTTTGTTTTGTTCTTGATAAACTTCTTGTATTTCTTGACAAACAGGTTGATGTCACTGCATTCAAGGTTATCATCTGAATCACTACTCTCATCCTTGTAGGATTCGGCTTTAAGAGCAACACCTTTCCTCTTGACGTCTTCTTCTTCTCCTTTGAAGCGTCCAAGCTCAATTTCGTGTTCTCTAAGCTTACCAAAGAGAGTTGTCATGTTCATGCTTGTGAGATTCTTGGATTCCGTGATAGCCGTCACCTTGGGTTGCCATGTCCTGTCCAAAGATTTTAAAATTTTCACATTTAATTCCTCAGTGTCAAATTTCTTACCTAACGCCTTGAGGTGATTTACAATGTGAGTAAATCTTTTCTGAACATCATAGATGGTTTCCCCTTTGCTCATACGGAACATCTCATATTCTTGAATCAAGGTGTTCTTCCTTGATCTTTTGACATCCTCCGTTCCTTCATGTGTGACTTCAAGAGTGTCCCACATCTCCTTTGCAGTAGTGCAATCAGACAACCTGTAAAACTCATCAACAGTTAACGCAGATGATATCATATTGCATGCCCTTATGTCGCATTGATACTCATTGTATTCATCCTTTGTCCAACTTGCTCTCACTTTGGGTACCTGCACTTCATTAACAACAGTCATAGGAATATATGGACCATTTACAATTGCATCCCAAACGCCTTGATCATTAGACCTAAGGAAAATCTCCATCCTCTTTTTCCAAAAGGATAGTTTTCACCAGTAAGAGTGGTGGTCTATGAATAGATGCACCTTCGACAAAAGATTGATTTTTGCACGCCATAAGGATCTTGATTTTGAGTAATTTTCAAAAACCAGCTCTGAGGCCAATTGTTAGAAATAAACGGCAGTGTAAAAATCAAGAGGGGGGGTGAATTGGATTTTTAAGAAACTTTTTCTCTTTAAAATAATTTTCCAGATTTTAAATAAATGTTTTAAAACCAGGATGCGGATTATCCTTAACCTTAGATTAGCGCAGTTTGAATTGCAATTGTTAATATGATCCACAATAAAAAGAGATAGGGAAAGAGAAAGAACACGAGATTTATCTTTGGTTCGGATTAGGCCAATCCTACGTCCAGTTCCCAATCACCACAAATACGTGATGATCACCCCACTATCTTTAATTGAAATTACAAACACCAATTCATGCAATAACAAATAAAGATAAAGGAAACACCTCCTTAGACACACTAAGGATGAAACACCTCCTCAGACACACTGAGGATGATTCCCACCTCTCTTGACACACAAGAGATGAACACACCTCCCTTTAGAACAAATCCAAGGGATGAATTATACCCGTTTAGAAAAATAGTAAAAGAAAACACCTGATTGAGTGCTGAATGAAAGCTTAAGCACAAAGATCACCACTTCCAAAGACTTTGATCAACCTTGAGAGAGCAAGAAAGCGGTTTTGAAAAACTATAGCGCAAGAACACTTTGAATATTGTGTTTAATCAGATGTGTTGAACCTAAGACATTCTCTTTCATTTTATAATTCGAAAATACATCAAAGTTTCCATTCTTAGGTTGATTTAGCATTGAATTCGCAAAAACGACTCATTTAATCGATTATCTAAAAGCTTAATCAATTATATCAGAGTTAAAAACTGGAAAACTCATTTTTCCTGATATAATCGATTAGATTAAGGCCATAATCGATTATATTAACCCAGAATCAATATAATCGATTATCAAAAACACTTAATCGATTATTTTGTTCATTAAACAATTTTTATTCAAATTTTAAGTGAAATAATCGATTAGACTACGTATCATAATTGATTAAAAGCGTAGAAAACATTTTTGCGAGAACACTACTTGCTCTCAGGTTTGGAATGGTCTTGAATGGGATTTATGACTTACTCTTTTCATCCATCACCCAAAACGGAACCTTCTAAACTTGAAACTCCAGCTCTTGAGAAAATCTTCATCAATCTTCTCTCTTGAAAACTTTAAACACTCTTTGTGCCTTGCCTTTTTCATCAAGCAACCTTCCTTTGTAAGATGACACAAGTCTTTTAATGTTGTTTAGAGCACTTTAAAACTTCATCATCAAAACTTTAAATAAATCTTCCTGAAATATTGAGAGGACTTCATGAACACTTGTTCTTGAAATATGCCAACAGGCCCTTCGGGGCCTCTTCCCCGAGCGTCGAACAGTCGACTCAGAACTGGTATGGACAAGGGGAATCCGACTGTTTAATTAAAACAAAGCATTGCGATGGTCCCTACGGATATTAACGCTTAATGTGATTTACCCGAGTGCTCCGAATGTCAAAGCGAAGAAATTCAACCAAGCGCTGAGTAAGCGGCGGGAGTAACTATGACTCTCTTAAGGTAGCCAATGCCTCGTCATCTAATTAGTGACGTGCATGAATAGATTAACGAGATTCCCACTGTCCTCGTCTACTATCCAGCTGAAACCACGACCAAGGGAACGGGCTTGGCGGAATCGTTGGGAAAGAAGACCCTGTTGAGCTTGACTCTAGTCCGACTTTTGTGAAATGACTTGAGAGGTGTAGGATAAGTGGGAGCTGGAAATAGTGAAACTGAAATACCACTACTTTTAACGTTATTTTACTTATTCCAGTGAATCGGAGGCGGGGCGCGCCTCTCTTTTGAACCCAGGTGTTGGCTCCGGCTAGGTCGATCGGGCGGAGGAAGACATTGTCGAGTGGGGGAGTTTGGTACAAGCGGCACATCCATTAAAAGATAACGCTGGGTGTCCTAAGATGAGATGAGCGAGAGCAGAATCTCGTGTGGAACAAAAGGGTAAAAAGCTAGTTTGATTTTGGATTTCTAGTAACGAATACTGAATCATGAAAGCGTGGCCTATCGATCCTTTAGTCTTTCTGGAATTTGAAGCTAGAGGTGTCGGGAGTAGTTACACACGAGGGGATAGTCGGCTTGTGGCAGCCAGCCGCTCATAGGGACGTTGCTTTTGATCCTTCGATGTCGGCTTCTTCCTATCATTGTGAAGCAGAATTCACCAAGTGTTGGATTACTAACCCATCAATAGGGAATGTGAGCTAGGTTTAGACCGTCGTGAGACAGGTTAGTTTTACCTTACTGATGACAGTGTCGCAATAGTAATTCAACCTAGTACGAGAGGAACCGTCGATTCGCACAATTGGTCATCGCTTGGTTGAAAAGCCGCGGACGAGGTTACCGCGGCGCTGGATTATGACTCAATGCCTCTAAGTCGGAATCCGGGCTAGAAGCTGACGCCGTGTGCCTGTCGTTCGCTTGTCGACCAGCAGTAGGGGTTTTGGCCCCAGCAGGAACGTGCCGCTGGTGAACCTCGTAGGGTGAATAAGCCTTGCGAGACGCCTTGAAGCGCAATTCCCATCGAGCGACTGGTAGAATCCTTTGCAGACGACTTAAATACGCGACGGGCTATTGTAAGTGGCAGAGTGGCCTTGCTGCCACGATCCACTGAGATTCAGCCCTTGTCACTTTGATTCGTCCCTCCCCAATGAATTATCCTCCAATTTCATATCCTTTCCACCAATTTGTTACGCCCCAAGGTTAAAAATTTATATAGTTTATATTAAAAAGAGGCTACAATGATTTGGTCTGCTACCCACACTTGCACCAACCATTTTTGGTGCATGATGATGATGGCTTGTGTGCCGTGAGTCAAATTTTTCACACGGAGCGGTTTCTTGAAAACATTGATGGCAATCAACTCCAAATGGTTCCCTAAGGCATGGGGGAATGTTTTGGGCAAAACCAAAGCATCTTGGTGGTCCACCACGGCACATGCCGACCTGTGTGTCACCGTGAGTCAAATTTGCTCGGAGCGGTTTTGGGAAACATTGATGCAAATCAACTCCAAATGGTTCCCTAAGGCATGGGGCAAAAACAAAAGCATCTTGGTGGTGCACCATGGCACATGCCGGCTTGTGTGTTGTGAGTCAAATTTTGCACCGGAGCGGTTTTGGAAAAAATTGATGCAAATCAACTCCAAATGGTTCCCTAAGCAATGGGGCAAAGTTTTGGGGCAAAACCAAAGCATCTTGGTGGTGCACCACGGACACATGCTAGCTTGGGTGTCGTGAGTCAAATTTTTGCACCGGAGCGGTTTGGGAAACATTGATACAAATCAACTCCAAATGGTTCCACGAGGCATGGGGAAAGTTTTGGGGCAAAACCAAAGCATCTTGGTGGTGCACCACGGCACATAGCTGGCTTGCTGTGCCGTGAGTCAAAATTTTGCACCGGAGCGGTTTGGGAAACATTGATGCAAATCAACTTGCAAATGGTTCCCTAAGGCATGGGGCAAAGTTTTGGGGAAAAACCGAAAGCATCTTGGTGGTGCACCATGGTACATGCCGGCTTGTGTGCCGCGAGTCAAATTTTGCACCGGAGCTGTTTTGGGAAACATTGATGGAAATCAACTCCAAATGGTTCCCTAAGGCATGGGGGAAGGGTTTGGGGCAAAACCAAAGCATCTTGGTGGACTTGACTCGGTGGGTCATTTTTGTGGTGCACCACTGGCACATGTCGGCTTGTGTGTCGTGTGAGTCAAATTTTGGCACCGGAGGGATTTGGGGAAATATTGATGGCAAACAACTCCAAATGGCCCCCTATGGCATGGAGGAGGGTTTGGGGACAAAACCATGTCATCTTGAAATTGTTCTCAATTTTTCAAGTTTACCAAGTTTGTCCATTTCAAGAAAAATTCGTGAAAATTCAATGCCATGTCCAATGACAATGAAATTTGGTGGGCACTTTGGATATATTATTCTGGGATGGACTGCAAAAAATCACTTCAAAATTCGACCCCTAGATACGTTTTTCCATTTTTCCCGATTTTACGATTTTCGGTCTTTGAAAAAATAAAAAAAATACTTCCCCTTCATAAAAAATTATGAAATTTGGGGAACAAGGAGATATCATTTTTATGAGGATGCCTGCAAAAAATCTCGTCCAAATTCGGTCTCTAGGTCCAGTTATGGACTTATGTCTGCTCAAAAAAAGTGTATCTACTTGTACAAATTTGACTTTTGCATATTAGCCTATTATAGGGGGGGAAGGCTCCCCAAGGCTGGCCACGCCCATATGGTCGGTCTTGAGGGAAGTGTCACGAGGCCCCTCCCTATGTTTCCATGCACCTTGTGGTGTGTGGAGCATACTCTATCGTGACAAAGGTCGCTCGTACCATGGTCGAAAATCGACGATCTCATGGCAAATCGAAGCGGCAAGTCGGTGGGTCTAGACCCGTGCCTCGGAAAAACATGTGGG
>JAMXMO010000523.1:7500-11356 GCA_030347555.1 Lablab purpureus
ATTTGCACCAATGTTTCCCAAAACCGCTCCGGTGCAAAATTTGAGTCACGGCACACAAGCCGGCATGTGTCGTGGTGCACCACAAAAATAACCCACCGAGTCAACTCCACCAAGATGGTTTGGTTTTGCCCCAAAACCTTCCCCCATGCCTTAGGGAACCATTTGGAGTTCATTTGCACCAATGTTTCCCAAAACCGCTCCGGTGCAAAATTTGAGTCACGGCACACAAGCCGGCATGTGCCGTGGTGCACCACAAAAATAACCCACCGAGTCAACTCCACCAAGATGGTTTGGTTTTGCCCCAAAACCTTCCCCCATGCCTTAGGGAACCATTTGGAGTTCATTTGCATCAATGTTTCCCAAAACCGCTCGGTGCAAAATTTGAGTCACGGCACACTGGCCAGGCATGTGTAGTGGTGCACCACAAAAATAACCCATGAGTCAACTCCACCAAGATGGTTTGGTTTGCCCCAAAACCTTCCCCCATGCCTTAGGGAACCATTTGGAGTTCATTTGCACCAATGTTTCCCAAAACCGCTCGGTGCAAAATTTGAGTCACGGCACCTGGCCAGGCATGTGCTAGTGGTGCACCACAAAAATAACCCACCGAGTCAACTCCACCAAGATGGTTTGGTTTTGCCCCAAAACCTTCCCCCATGCCTTAGGGAACCATTTGGAGTTCATTTGCACCAATGTTTCCCAAAACCGCTCGGTGCAAAATTTGAGTCACGACACCTGGCCAGGCATGTCTAGTGGTGCACCACAAAAATAACCCACAGAGTCAACTCCACCAAGATGGTTTGGTTTTGCCCCAAAACCTTCCCCCATGCCTTAGGGAACCATTTGGAGTTCATTTGCACCAATGTTTCCCAAAACCGCTCGGTGCAAAATTTGAGTCACGGCACCTGGCCAGGCATGTCTTAGTGGTGCACCACAAAAATAACCCACCGAGTCAACTCCACCAAGATGGTTTGGTTTTGCCTCAAAACCTTCCCCCATGCCTTAGGGAACCATTTGGAGTTCATTTGCACCAATGTTTCCCAAAACCGCTCCGGTGCAAAATTTGAGTCACGACACACTAGCCAGGCATGTCTTAGTGGTGCACCACAAAAATAACCCACGAGTCAACTCCACCAAGATGGTTTGGTTTTGCCCCAAAACCTTCCCCCATGCCTTAGGGAACCATTTGGAGTTCATTTGCATCAATGTTTCCCAAAACCGCTCGGTGCAAAATTTGAGTCACGGCACACTAGCCAGGCATGTCTTGAGTGGTGCACCACAAAAATAACCCAGAGTCAACTCCACCAAGATGGTTTGGTTTTGCCCCAAAACCTTCCCCATGCCTTAGGGAACCATTTGGAGTTCATTTGCACCAATGTTTCCCAAAACCGCTCGGTTGCAAAATTTGAGTCCACGGCACACTGGCCAGGCATGTCTTAGTGGTGCACCACAAAAATAACCCAGAGTCAACTCCACCAAGATGGTTTGGTTTTGCCCCAAAACCTTCCCCCATGCCTTAGGGAACCATTTGGAGTTCATTTGCACCAATGTTTCCCAAAACCGCTCGGTGCAAAATTTGAGTCACGGCACCTGGCCAGGCATGTGTAGTGGTGCACCACAAAAATAACCCACGAGTCAACTCCACCAAGATGGTTTGGTTTGCCCCAAAACCTTCCCCCATGCCTTAGGGAACCATTTGGAGTTCATTTGCATCAATGTTTCCCAAAACCGCTCGGTGCAAAATTTGAGTCACGGCACCTGGCCAGGCATGTCTTAGTGGTGCACCACAAAAATAACCCACGAGTCAACTCCACCAAGATGGTTTGGTTTTGCCCCAAAACCTTCCCCCATGCCTTAGGGAACCATTTGGAGTTCATTTGCACCAATGTTTCCCAAAACCGCTCGGTGCAAAATTTGAGTCACGGCACACTAGCCAGGCATGTGCTAGTGGTGCACCACAAAAATAACCCACGAGTCAACTCCACCAAGATGGTTTGGTTTTGCCCCAAAACCTTCCCCCATGCCTTAGGGAACCATTTGGAGTTCATTTGCACCAATGTTTCCCAAAACCGCTCCGGTGCAAAATTTGAGTCACGGCACACAAGCCGGCATGTGTCGTGGTGCACCACAAAAATAACCCACCGAGTCAACTCCACCAAGATGGTTTGGTTTTGCCCCAAAACCTTCCCCCATGCCTTAGGGAACCATTTGGAGTTCATTTGCATCAATGTTTCCCAAAACCGCTCGGTGCAAAATTTGAGTCACGACACCTGGCCAGGCATGTGCTAGTGGTGCACCACAAAAATAACCCACCGAGTCAACTCCACCAAGATGGTTTGGTTTTGCCTCAAAACCTTCCCCCATGCCTTAGGGAACCATTTGGAGTTCATTTGCACCAATGTTTCCCAAAACCGCTCAGGTGCAAAATTTGAGTCACGACACACTAGCCGGCATGTGTAGTGGTGCACCACAAAAATATCCCACCGAGTCAACTCCACCAAGATGGTTTGGTTTTGCCCCAAAACCTTCCCCCATGCCTTAGGGAACCATTTGGAGTTCATTTGCACCAATGTTTCCCAAAACCGCTCGGTGCAAAATTTGAGTCACGGCACACTAGCCAGGCATGTGTAGTGGTGCACCACAAAAATAACCCACGAGTCAACTCCACCAAGATGGTTTGGTTTTGCCCCAAAACCTTCCCCCATGCCTTAGGGAACCATTTGGAGTTCATTTGCACCAATGTTTCCCAAAACCGCTCAGGTGCAAAATTTGAGTCACGGCACCTGGCCAGGCATGTCTTAGTGGTGCACCACAAAAATAACCCACAGAGTCAACTCCACCAAGATGGTTTGGTTTTGCCCCAAAACCTTCCCCCATGCCTTAGGGAACCATTTGGAGTTCATTTGCATCAATGTTTCCCAAAACCGCTCAGGTGCAAAATTTGAGTCACGGCACACTGGCCAGGCATGTGCTTAGTGGTGCACCACAAAAATAACCCACAGAGTCAACTCCACCAAGATGGTTTGGTTTTGCCCCAAAACCTTCCCCCATGCCTTAGGGAACCATTTGGAGTTCATTTGCATCAATGTTTCCCAAAACCGCTCGGTGCAAAATTTGAGTCCACGGCACACTGGCCGGCATGTGCTAGTGGTGCACCACAAAAATAACCCATAGAGTCAACTCCACCAAGATGGTTTGGTTTGCCCCAAAACCTTCCCCCATGCCTTAGGGAACCATTTGGAGTTCATTTGCATCAATGTTTCCCAAAACCGCTCGGTGCAAAATTTGAGTCACGGCACACTAGCCGGCATGTGCTTAGTGGTGCACCACAAAAATAACCCAGAGTCAACTCCACCAAGATGGTTTGGTTTGCCCAAAACCTTCCCCATGCCTTAGGGAACCATTTGGAGTTCATTTGCATCAATGTTTCCCAAAACCGCTCCGGTGCAAAATTTGAGTCACGGCACACAAGCCAGGCATGTGCCGTGGTGCACCACAAAACTAATCCACCGAGTCAACTCCACCAAGATGGTTTGGTTTTGCCCCAAAACCTTCCCCCGTGCCTTAGGGAACCATTTGGAGTTGATTTGCACCAATGTTTCCCAAAACCGCTCCGGTGCAAAATTTGAGTCACGGCACACACAAGCCGGCATGTGCCCGTGGTGCACCACAAAAATAACCCACCGAGTCAACTCCACCAAGATGGTTTGGTTTTGCCCCAAAACCTTCCCCCATGCCTTAGGGAACCATTTGGAGTTGATTTGCATCCATTTTTCCCAAAACCGCTCAGGTGCAAAATTTGAGTCACGGACACACAAGCCGGCATGTGCCGTGGTGCACCACAAAACTAATCCAC